>JAHUTJ010051936.1:0-11467 GCA_036250325.1 Characodon lateralis
TATATATAAAGACTGCTGACAACAAAAAGACTAAAGATCAAATTTAAAACAGGTTCTATAAGCTGTTTCGACACAACACTGGCTCATCTGTTTTTAAGTGGAAACATTAAAGTGGCTAAAGAAACAAGAATGATGTTCCTCTGGAAATTGAAAAAGTAGCTTCAGCCTACAGAAAAATATTTAAGAGGGTTTAAAGAACTTCAAGATAATAAAGTTTCTACTCGGAAGGAAAATATGAAAAAATGGGTGGATAACTCAAGACTTTTGCACACTACTGTATGCCAGTTTTACGAATGACTTATGTGAGCATTTTTGCAGCTTATGTGGTAAATAATGAATTTTTTCAGCCCACGGTACTTCTTCCCATTAGAAACAATTAGTAAACGTTTTACTGTAGTTCTGAACGTCTCCACATGGGGGCAGCAGACATCGGTTTTAAAACAATCCCAACACCAGGTATTCTTTCTGTTTAACCATAGAAAGGGAAACTTCAACACTACTTTAACTAAATGTGGCACCTTAAAGTCAGAGCATATTAATCTAATCATGATGTCTGAACAGTTATGTTTTAAATACCAGGACATTATAAACGTTTCTAAGATTCCAATAACACCAAACATGTAAACACAAACTGAGTGCATGCCTCAGACATGCCTGTTACCAGGCTCTCCTGGTGGAGGCCACACCTTTGACACAGCCGACTGAACACGTTGGACCAGTGATGACTCCCAGAGGGTGTGTCCTGCTGCTTTGCTGAGAAAGGGAGCAGTGTTCACCACCTCCTCTGCCTCTTTCCTCCCTCCCCGGGTTTTTTTTTTTTTTTTGAGCAAATCAGGAGGGAAGCCACAGCAGTACCGGCCTGGGTGGGAGACTGAAGCAGATTCCCTGGGAAGTGTTGGAGTCTTGGACGTTTAACCTGGGAGTTAATACAGCTGGGATACTCTGAGGATCTCCTGTCACCATGGGGGACGTGGTTTCCTCTCACCTGGATGAGGGCAGACGGGAGATGATTACAGGTTAGAAGCCTCAATGTTACAACAGGGTGAATAGGTTAAAAACAAAGAGTTACACTTGAATCATGTATTCCATCCTGCTTTATTGGATTTATAACATAACATTAACGTTAAGATAACAATTCAATCCACAAAGAAGAAGCTGGGCAACAAATAATCTTTGCTCTTAAGTATTTGAGGAGTTCAATTAAATCCAGGCTATTTTTCTCTGAGATAATAAGCAGGTTTCTAAAAGAGGGGGGAACATGTTCATCTAAGTTTGGGACTGCCTGTTATTTAAGTCTGAGCAGCCTCCCACTGAGATATGTTCTCTGTGCGATTAGTCCAGCAAAGCATGGAAGCAGAACGAGTCAGAACAGCAGGAACACTTTTAGGAACCTGTGGTCCGGCCCTGTAATTACTGGAGGGGTTTTACATTAACACTGTGCTTGCTTAGTCTGAATAGTTAACATTGCTGCTCTCCAGCTATTTCTGGCTGTATTTGTGTTTCCCTGCCGGTACTTAGAGGAGGAAGCCTTTTGTGTGTTTGTTACTTTTGTGAAGTAGCAAATGAAATGCTCTCTTGTGTAGTTTGGACAAAGGGAGGAGCCTCTTTGTTGAAATGTTTTTTTTTTCTTTGAAACATTAATCCAAAACCTACAGCTGCATAGACGGCCTCTCATTCGTAACTTTTAAGCTGGTCCACATTTTGTCTTCTGTGCTTTTATTGGGATTTTATGTGACAGATCAATGCAAAGTAGCGCATAGTTGTGAAATGGAAGGAATCTTGAAAACCAACCAAGAACTGGCCAAAAACCTAAATTAGAAGTGTTGAACTCAGGTTCTGTGTCCTGCAACCTTTATATGCGTCACCTGAATCAAGTGACTGAATTACCTCCTCAGCATGCAGCCAGGTTCTGCAGAGTTCTCCTAACGACCCAATTATTAGATTCAGGTGTGTTAAAGTGGAGACGCGTTTAAAAGATGCAGGATTCTGGACCTCTACAAAAGAAGATTGACATCACCGACCTAAACGGCAGAAGGAGAACATCGATCAGAGAAGCATCCAAGAGGGCAATAGTAACTCTGGAGGAGCTGTAGAGATCCACAGCTCAGGCTGGAAACTCTGTTGACAGGACGACATAGTTGTAAAAAAAAAAAAAAAAAAAAGAGTTATTTCTAACCAAGCAGCAGCCGCTGACCTCTTCAGATGTCTGAACTAATGTGACCGAAAGCAAAAGAAATACTCAAAGCGTTATCTATACTGTAGATTCTGACGTAAACAAGCCATGTTCAGCTGTTCTTCAGAAATGTTTAATGGATCTTTGTTATGTCAGCATATTATTCAGCTGTGCAGGAATACCTGATCTGGAGCAAATATGTCCTGCTTTGTTGCCACAAAATTCAGCTTGAAATGCATCTCTGAAGCACCATTGTTGGCCTGAGATGACCTATTTGGGTAGGAGTTATGCAAATGTATTAACTATAGATGCTCAGATCATACTTATATAGGCTGAACAAAAAATTTTATATCCACAATTAAATGTAACAAAGACAGTATAAGGATAAAATGTGCTTTTGTATATGGAGGCATTCGGGTTTAGAAGATTATGACTATTCATCCATCAAAGAAAATATTTCTAATATTCATCTGATTTGTACTGAACTCAAACTAAAGTGCATCAAAGAACATGTCATCTGCCGATGTGTTTACAGGACAAAAGACGTCAGTTTTCAGTACTGGTGCACTTAAAGCACACAAGGATAAAAAAAATCTGATTGCTAGTATTGATCCCTGGCTGATTGGTTGGTGCATCACGTCTTTAAGCATGGTAGTGGACCCATCATGGTTTGGGCTCCTGTTACAATCAGTAAAATGTGTAATTGTGACTAGTGATAGTAGGGGATAGTAGATTTCTTTTTGATTCAGCTTCAAACTTCTTAAACATCTAAAATAAACATCTTTGGAACGAGGTCTGGAGAATTTAGCTAAAAACCTGCATGTTTTAATGAGTATAGATGCACCAGCCACTCTCTGATGCAAAGAAAGAAAAATATATAAATTTATGAATTATTTCAGTTCAGCAAATAAATATAACAATCATTCTCAAATTGATGCTTCAGATCCCTTGATTCTGGGGGAATTTGTTTCTTCACAAGGGCCCGTAATTTTGCCTTCTTCTGTTGTCAGTAAAATGTTTCCGGTTAACTAGTAAAAATACGGCTACATTTAATCATCAGGACAGAAAGGTCCCATTCTGTGTCAAACACCTAAACACTGGTTTCTGCAAGAGGAGAAAGATCCTAAACAAACTTTATAATCCAAGCTGGGTGACCTGAAGAGGTGTGAGTTTAAAGGTGCAGTAACACTCACACCTCCAACCTAAACATTATCTAAGCCTGCGCACTGACCTAAATAAAGGTTTGTGCAAATTGTCCCAGAAAGAAAACAGGAGAAACATCTAGAATAAATAAAAGACAGTCAGATTAAAATTTAAAACCTCTTGTAAACAGACGTTCTGGCCATGCATTTAAACTTTTGCCTCGTCTTTATCCGGTTAGCTTTGCAGCTTCACCACTAATGGAGCAACTATTTTCTGTTGGACTCCCTGGAGCAGGTCAGCGTTTTTTGAGCTGTGAGTGCAGTCAGAGGGGGGAGGATGATGAGGCTCAGCAGGTATAGACATGTCAGAGTTAACAGCTGAAACTGCAGCCTGGCAGTGTCACACACCTTGCCTCAGTGTCACCTCTCCCAGTTAATCTCCTTTGTTTTCTTGTGTGAAACCTGTAATGAAGCAGCCAACAGTGTGTCCTTTAAAAGCTCCTTTGAACCAGATGTTAGCGTTCATGTTCCTGTGTGTTATCACATGACTTTGTAGCTGGTGTTCACTGTCTGGGTTTGTTTATATGGAGCTGTGGTCATCCCTTATTTCTTTATACTTTCCTTTAAAGCAGACAGGTTTTGTTGTGTTCTTTTAATGTGGTTTTGATCGAGAGTTCCTCAGACCTTCTGAAGGTTTTTCCAGTCTTTTAGGATATTTTTCATTCATTCGTTGTTGCTGATGCTGACTGTAATTCAGTGTGTGTCAGAGAAAAACAGGGAAAGTATACAGGTGGAGGGTAAAAGAGATAGAGATGCACCCAGAAAAATGTTTGGGCAGATTGTTTTTTACTAACAATTTTTGTAAACCTTTGTCCTGCCAATAGCTATTTTTAGCTATTATACATGTACAGTACAGACCAAAAGTTAATAATAAGGGATAATTCTAGACTTTTGCACAGTATTGGCTCTGTTTTGCGTGCAGATGTGACACACAGATGCAGCACGGAGATAAGAAATAGATATCTTAGTTATGCAAATCTTTAACAGTAGATTACTGGATTGTTTCAACAACCTGCCGGCGTTAACTGAGCATACAAACACATCAGCAAGAAAAACCTGAACTCTAAAACGAAACTTTTAGAATCTCAATCTGCAGAAAAACTGAACAATAAATGGGAATATTTTCAGAATCCTGCAGTCTATAAATCGTTTATTTCTTTTCTTCAATCTGAGCATGGTCCCCTGTGATGTAAAAGACAACAGGACTACAGCAGATAGGCCACCTGTTTCCTCATCTCCTTCTCCACAGTCTGACCGCAGAGAATAAAATCTCTTGGAAAAACCCAGTTTGAAATCTTTCTTACTCAGCAGCCCTTCACACTTCCTGACATACCATAAAACACGATGTAGATTACAGTGAAGTCATTTAGTCTCTTCTTCACGTTTTTTCCCCCTTTACAACAAAAAACATCTTGGAGAGGAGAGCTGTTCAGTTTATTTCTGGTCTGTTTTTAATTATTAGATGACCTGAAGCTTAAACAGTTAGACGAATATCAGGGTCAACGTCCAGGTCACGGTCTGCAGCTCTCAGCAAGGGAAATAGATTTATATAAAACCAGGCAAGTTAAAAACAGAAGGCTGTTTTGATTTGATTTTAACTTTCTAATTCTTGTTTCCATGAACCCAGTTGACTATTTAAAGCATCCCAGTATGCTGATTTTGGCCCAACAGGAGGACTGGTGGAAAGTACCAACTTTCTGCATAATTGAAGAGTGAAAGCATTAATCAGCACTTACCTGGTGCAGGATTTGGTCAGTATGGATTGCATGAAGGCCAATACCCACAGTTGGTTTAAAAAGCTGGAATGTTGCCATGTTTGGAGATAAGAATGCAGGTGGGAAGCGCTTAAATACGAGTTACTGTGCAAAACTCTTGAGCCATCACTCTTCTGTTTGTTCCTTCGCTTTCAGTGCGACAGGCTGAGCAGTTAAGTCTTGTGTGAATTCATCACCAAAAGCAATATGAGTGTAAGTGAGCAAAAAGGGGTAGAAGGAGGTGATGAAGAAGAGCTTATCACAAAGATTCGGAGGAAAACCAGCCATATTAGACTCTCTCCAATGTCTAGTTTGGAATAGATGCTTTTTAGAAGATACTCTGAGCTGGACTTTGTGTGCTTTGGATTATTGTCCGGCTGCGTAACCCAAGTACAGTTAAGCTTAGGGCCACGAACTGATGGTCGTATATTGTCCTTCAGGATTTTCTGCTAGAGCAGAATTCATTTACCCATTATGGCAAGATGTCCAGTTTCTGAAGCAACAAAATTCAAAAAGATGCTTTCAAATGATGATTTTATTTATAAGGGATAAAGCTATCCAAACTAACCTGGCCCTGTGTGGAAAAAGTAATCTGAACTGTTGTTAAATAATCATTCATCATAAATGGAGAAAACATAGAACAGTGGTAACCCTTCCCAGGAATTACCAAAGTACTCCAAGAGCACATCGTCAACTCATCCTGGAGGTCACAAAAGAACCCAGAACATCATGTAAAGCACTGCAGACCTCCTCAGTTAAAGTCTCTAATCATGATTCAACGATCATGATCGCTTTTTGAAAGGTATGGGATAAAAACAAGCATTGCATTGTGGGAAAAAGAACCTCATACCAACAATCAAACAAGGTGGTGGTAGTGTGATGTCTGGGGCTGCATTGCTGCTTCAGGACCTGGATTAATTGCCCTAATTGATGGAACCATGAATTCTGCTCTTTACCTGAAAACCCTGAAGGAGACCATCAGTTAGTTATGTGACGTTAACTTCAAGCAAACTTCTTTTAAGCAGCAGGACAATGATCCACATCATACCAACAGGTCAACCTCTGAAACTCAGTGGCCTTTAAAGTGGCCTAGTCAAAGTCCAGACCTAAATCCAATTGTGATTCAGTGGCATGACCTTAAACAAGGCATTTTATGCTCAAAAGCCCTCCAATGTGACTGAAATAATATGATTCTGCAAAGCAGAGCAGGCCAAAATTTCTTCATGGGGATGTGAAAGACTAATTGCCAGTTATCAGAAACACACACTGGTAGTAAATGGCAAAACCTTTAAGTTTCAAATCCCCGACTTGTGGATCTTTGTCTCTTGCAGCATTTCCAGTTTCTTCACTGGTTTCTGCTTTCTCTCGGTCTTTCTGTCCTCTGACTTGTCCTGTTTTTAATATGCCTGTGCATCCCTATCCCATCTCCTACGCGGTCCCTCCGTGTCTATCCTGTCCTGTCAGCATTTTCCTTCCTGCTCTCCCACTGCAGCTCTGCTGCCTCCTTCCTGTCCCGATGCTTCCATAAACAGACCAGAGTCCAGATCGGACTTGTTTACAGCAGTAAAAAGCTTGATTTATCCTACATAGGAGGTTCTTAGGAGTGTTTTATTGGAATGCTGCAGCACATCCTCCAAACGGTCACCATCTGACCTTTTTGTGGATAAAACATGTCAGATTGGATTCAATGAAAACATTTTATGGCTGCTACAAAAAGCTAAATAAAAAAAAAAAAATTTGATTTCAGCAGCTCAAAGGAATATATTTTAATTGGCCTCTAAAACACACAGAAACTCTGCAGGTCCACTTGTTCCAACTAATATCCAATTTAAAAAATAAATAAAAGCTGAAAAATATTCCCTAACTGGAAAATGATTGGTTAGATTTTCCAACTTGTGGTTTTTCAGGTACAATAAGATTGCTTTGTTAAAAAAAATGAATCACTCTATCCTGTTTGTGTCTCCCTCCTGCAGCTCGGACCAGAGATGTGATGGAACAGTTTGGCGATCTGTATGAGAAGCAGTACGCCGTCGCTCTCTTCAACGTCGTTCGCGTTGAGATAGAAGGAGGCGGCGGGACGCAGTCGCAGCTGCTGCACAGAAAGGCAAGTTTTACCTCTGCAGCTGCAGCCTTCTGCAATGTTTGCAGGATAAATGCAACCTGGAGCTGGGAGTTGAAGGAGAATTTCAGCTTATTTTAATACAGGCTAATTAAACACAAGCTGTCCCTTAAAGATGAGTGAAGCCATTGTTGGGAGAAAGCACAAACATTTGTGTTGAAAATCGCAGCCTGTCTAATGGTGCAGCCTCTCTATCGCTGATCCATGTGGCACCCAAGCCTTGCTAAAGGCTTGAGACTGTGGGTGGAGCTTCATCATCCAGCAGGACAACGACACTAAACATGCAGCCAGAGCTACAGTGAGTTTAGATCGAAGCATATGTGTGTGTTAGAATGGTCCAATTAAAATTCAGACCTAAACCCAACTGACAAGCTGAGGACAGACTTGAAAGTTGAGGGTTGTAGATTATTTCCATCCCATCTCACATTCAGAAAAAGGGACAGAAATTTGACACTTTAAATGTGCAAACCTGGCAGAGACAAACCCCAAAAGACTCGTAGCCATAACTGCAGCGAAAAGTCTACGAAGTATTGACTCATCATGTTTGTACCTCACACTTGTTTATTAAAAAAAAATTCAAAAGCTATGAATAATTTCACAGTTAAGCACTACTTAATGTTGGTCTATCACATACTAAAACCCTAATGAAGTAAAGTTTGTGGCTTTAATGCGACAAAATTCACATTTTTTCATAGGGTAAAAATAATTTTTCTAAGCACTTTGCTGAGAGACCATCCTTCCACAAGTTTTAGAAGCTTACGAGAGAGGAAATGTCCACCTTGAATTTGTTAAAGTTAGTTAAGATGGGGGCTACGTGGTGGCACTGGTTGTAGCCTTGCAACACTCCCGGCCTGGGGTCTTTCCATGGAGTTTGCATGTTCTCCCCATGGGTTCTCTCCGGGTACTCCGGCTTCCTCCAACAGTCCAAAAACATGACTGTTAGGTTAATTGGTCTCTCTAAATTGCCCTTAGGTGTGAATGTGTGTGTATGGTTGTTTGTTCTGTGTGTTGCCCTGCGATGGAGTTGTGACCTGTCCAGGGTGTATCCTGACTGCTGGAGATGGGCACCAGCTCCCCTGTGACCCAGTATGGAAGAAGCTAGTATACAAAATGGATGGATAGTTAAGATGGTTTTTTTACCTAATGTCCTGGACAGGTGGTAGAAGTCCTGTGAACACACACACTGTCTAATAATCATCAAGCAGGTAATTGACACCTCAGTATTTGAAAGAAAAACCGAAAGAAAGCAAACAAAATGAAGGTGATAAATAAATGTATTGTCTGTGCTGGGGTTGGATTTCTATGTGATGATGAATTTAAGTGTAAGGGAATAACAACTTGGTTTATTTTTTTAATGCGTTTTTCTTGCCACATAAGCTTCTAGTCTCTTGTTGTTTCTACTCTGTCACCATGAGCCTTCATCCCAGGAACTAACCACTCCTGGGCTGTTTAGGCAAATTACCTCCTCTGATGCTGAAAGGGTCACTCCTCCTCAGTACTCCCTGCACCTGTGCTGCTGCTTCGTACGTTTTAATCTGTGAACTTCCAGCTGTTCGGACAAAAACGTTTTATTTGCAACGTTCAGACAGAGTCAGAAATGCAGCTTCAATCAGCTGAGGATATGAATAACCACCTTATTCAGCTGGAGAGGAACTAAAATCACACCAGTAATGGATGAATCTCAGTATTTTAGATCAATTACAGCTTAAAACATTAAGTAAATCAATACAAGTTCTTGAAAATCTTTATTGGTAAAGGATTTTAAATTTGTTCTGCTTTTTCTAACAGACTCATTAAGTTCCAAGTACATGGAAGAGATGGAAAAACACTCTGAAGACAAAAATAACATGCCTGATTCATTCACAGCGGTTACGCTCCATACCACAAGTAAAGTCACCCCAATGGAAAGAGAATTGTAACACATTTTTTATAAATAAAGCCGGCGAGTTGTGTCCTGTAAGACCATCAAAATCTGTTAATGAAACCCAATCCTGAAGGGTTGTGGTTGTTTTTATTTGTGTCTCAAAATATAAATGCTGTAAAGCATTTCTTTTTAGAAGCTTCTGCCGTGACATTGGCTTATTCGCCATTTCTCTTAACTAGCAGTTACACTGGTATACCTTATAAAGTGACTGAGTTTATGTAACTGGATCAGAATTTGGTTGTATTTGAATGACCTGTTTGTCAAAGTGCCTTGGTGTGATATTCACTATAATTTGTCACAGTAGAAATAAACTGAATTAAATTCATTATGTACGAAATGAAATAATAAATTCTAGTTATTTAAATGCTGCACGATTTCCCAGACTTGATTTTGAAGCCATCACTGTTAACTTTATGTTGCATATGATGCATGAATGAGCCGATCCAGAACATTATTTAATGAGGGAGCCTAATCGTTTCTTTTTTGTGTGTCTTCAATAATTACAGCAAACACCTGAGCTTTTCCAACCATCACTGGAGGGAAAGTGGAGCACATTTCACACTTGAACAGAGATGTTTGCCTCACATAACAGACAGCTGCTCGTATACATGAAAAATCTGCCTTTTTGTTCTGTTTTTAATTATCGGTTGAATTTCATGATTGAGATCTTCCAAATATGACACAGTAAAATAAAATCCTGCCTGATCGATCAATTAGAATAATTCTGTACCCTCTTTTATTGTTCATTTCTGTCTCATAAGCAGCTCTGCTTTTAATCTTTCCACGACTCTTCTGGCAGCTGAAAATACCTTTTAATTTCTTTACAGCTGGAAATCAAACTTTCTGAATATTTATAGTTATAAGTGTGCAACAAATTTATTTTATAACATAACCTCTCCTCGCCTCGTGGGAATTATTTGATCCAAGACAGGAAATCTGCAAACAAGCTGGGGTGATGTACATCTTTGTGTAAACGACACCTTTCAGTTAAACTCTCCTCCCATCACTGTCTGGAAAATCCCGTTCAAGCTTTAAGACTCTTGTAAATTAAATAAATCCTAAATGACTCACAAACAAAAAAAAATCTGCGCATCAATCAGTCTAATTTGTGTCAGCAAAGTCTTACAGGATTAGAGATTTTTGAATCGTGTTTTTCCAGGATCCTCTGGAAGGTCATAACATCTTCTCTGGGAGTTTGTTCCAGTACCTGGAGGAGAACCGGAAGTGGAGGAACCGTTTTGTGTCCGTGCCGAAGAGCTACAACGTCGAGCTCTTCGAGAGTAAAACGGTAAGTGAATGTTGGAGTAAACTGATGCTTGTTCTGAAGAACTGGGCTTCTGTGTGAAACCAGTTTGTTGCCCATGTTTGCTTTACAGGCCCATGACCGTGGGCTGCATCCAAAGGTTTCCATTAACTGTGCCGGGTACAAGGCCCTGACCTCCATGGAGGAGTACATGGAGCTGGTCAACGGCAGCCTGCCAGGTTGGGAAATTATCCATACGCATTTTAAACATAAGAACTTATGAAAAATGTGTTTTATTAATACCAGAATAGAGTCTATCTGCTTGTAAGACTTGAAAAAAATTTGTTTTTCCTATTTGTTAAATGTAGTAAGACTTAAACTACTGTTTTTGTTGTTTCTATTGACTTTAATAAAAATCAGATAAATATGTGTTGATGCAAAACTTATGATGCAAAAGATCGGTTTATAATTCCTTTATTTCTGTTATATTAAAAACTACCAGCTCTATAAAGGAACCTGTAGATCATTTTTTCTTCCATGGTTTTAACATTTAATTGTTTAAATAAAACAGTTATACTCATCGGTTTATATGTATTATATAAAAAAAAATGAATTGGTAAAACAGGAATCGGCAAAAGCCGGTTTGAGATATTTCTAAAATATTTCTTTTCAGTTCAATTTTTTCTGACATCTAAAACTAACTGCAAGACAACTGTGACATTCAGCGCACCCTTTAAACACTTTATGCTGCGGATAATGTTGCAAAGATCTAAATTTACAATTTAAAGATTTTTTAATCTGAAGTGTTTGACTTATGAGTCCAAGTCTTTGTGTACGAACGTTAGGACCTAAAATTTTTCAATTCAATTCAGTTTTATTTATATAGCGCCAATTCACAACACATGTCGTCTCAAGGCACTTCACAAAAGTCAGGTTCATTCATTCCAATTAATCGTAACCATTGAACAGTGCAGTCAGATTCAGTTATTTATTCAAATTGGATAAAAAGTTTTTCTGTCTAAGGAAACCCAGCAGATTGCATCCAGTCAGTG
>JAHUTJ010051937.1:0-11464 GCA_036250325.1 Characodon lateralis
GCGAGATTCGTAACCAAAGATTTTTGACATGCGCAAATAAAAGTTTATGTTTTGCAAATAACTTTTTTGTCTTCATGAGAAAAAATGAGTAATTTTAATCAAAAAAAGTTTTTTCAAATATTTTTTTTCTCCCCAAAATAAAATATTCCATTAAAAAAAAGAATGTTACAACTCTGAAAGTTTTGATCAAAAGTTAATATTTTTTGATTGAGATTAGTTTTTTTTTTTATTCAATATTCCAAAAGTTGTGACCACAATTATTTTTTTTGATTGAATAATATTGAGACAAATTTACCTCCATACCTGAATGCATATTTTCATTCAATGAAAAATCTTTTTTAGAGTACATGCAAGCAGAGCTAATGATAAGCTAACACAACTTCACTGCCAACATCTATGTTTTGATGTTCCTGTCAATTCACATGTAAAAACCTAAAAAAAAAAATAAAAAATAGATCTAAGGCTGCTAGACAACTAAGAACAAATCAGTGTGTGAAAATGATGTGTTCAGAAAAACAAGGGAGCAATGCATTTCTTTTCATTTTCAGTATTTTTTTTTTTATTTATATTATTGAATGTGGCAAAGAATTATTTAGTGCTGAGTGTTGGAATAAAAAAAACAAAAACATTGACTCTGTTTCAACTGTGTTTCAGTGTTTTGATGCAAGCAATGGTGCTTCAGGAGACACATACTAAAAAGAATGTATTATTGTCGTGAGCCACACTTGATCGCAGCAGTATTTTAAGAAAAGCATGTAATGTAGAGAGTAAAATAGTCCTTGTCATCTCAGGAATTCTTAATCCAATGAGAGAAAAAATGGCAGTATTTTTAAATTTTAACATATAAACTGTTAAGAGAGCAAGATTGTTATAAATACATCAAGGTTAGATCCTGTCAACAGTTGCTAATCATTAAATCTATATGACTGTATGACTGCAACTCTACATTTAATGAAGACACTGCAATATGTTATGGCCATTCCCTCAATGGTTGGTGCACATTTCTTTTCATGTATTAAAAAGGGACTAATACTTAAAATGAAAACTAAATTATATGGTGCAGCTGTGACAATTTCCTGCAAGAATTCACTGATGACCTGACCTTTTCTTCGAAGCATAGAAATGGTCTGTAATTACTGCGGCGGACTGGGTAAAGTACCCTACATACGATTTGATCATTCTGTTGTGCAGCTATAAGCCTTTTCTCTGAAGTATACAATCCATCATGCCAATATAGCCTGGCATGCGCCTGTTACCTATAGCATACAGCTCGGTAACCATAAATGTAAAAACCAAGGCTTTTTTAACACCTTCTGAAAAAGCAAGCGGATAAACCCATTGTTGAATAATGAATTCTGGAGTTTGTTTATTTACATCTTTAGGAATATGGCTACACTGATATTATTTCATAGATTTTCTTGGAAAATAAAGAACTGAAAGTAATTTTCCCTTTCTGAAAAGTGACAATGTTGTTACCATTAACGAGTGGAGACAGGGACTTTCTGCAAATGGTAAGAAATCATACTATTGGCCAAAATCATACCAGTCTATTTTAAAATCCAGAATCTTTTTGAAGTCAAAACCTGAACCAGGTTATTCTACACCAAACACATAAATTAGAGAAGTCTCTTTCTCATAACCCAGTATGATAATTTTATTTCATGGGCTGAATGTGTCACTATACCCCTAGAAATCAAGCAGTATAGGTAGTGAGAGCAGTGCACATTTAAGAGGAATTTCAACTATAGCCTTAACTAAAAACTGTCCTGGATGTTTAATTAAACCCTTTATTAGCTATTTTTACACCTCATCAATTTTTGCCAGGCACAGGCTTTGTTGTTTTCTAAATCAAAAAAACATTATTGTTGTTATGGAATTTGCAGTGTGTGCGAATATATCTTAAAGGGCACCTACTATGCAAAATTCACTTTTTGATCATTTTCATACTTCAATTTGGGTCTGATGCTTCTACAAACAGTCCAAATGGAAAAAAAAAAAAATTACATTCAGCCATTTTTTTACTATAAATGTGTCGTTTTTTTGTAGAAAACCCGTACTTTTTAAAGCTGTGTAATTGTGATGTCACAGTTACACTGACACCTAGCAACTTTACCTGAGTCCCGCCCCTGACTAGCAACTGGAGCGGTGCTCCACCCACTTGATTTTCAGTAGAGGATCACGCCTCACCGGCTGGTTTTACCTAACATGCACTTCACAATGGCTACCCTCAAAGGCAGATGTGGCCGCAAAGACCCACATCCATGTATATTCTTCCGCTGCCGGATAACAGAGATTCAAGGCTTCATTTTATTTTTGAGGCCAATGTTCCGTCACATTGTCGAAGACAGTACTAGTTTGCGCAAATCACTTCACATGGACTGCTTTAAGAACTCACATTAGTAAATGTCAGGATTTGCAGAAGGTCTTAGGGCCTGATCTTCAAAGATCCTAAATTGCGGGTGCTAATTTGCGTGTTCTAAAAAAAAACATGCACTTGCAATAAGTGGGCGTGTTGCGTGCGATTTTCAAAGATTGCGCGTGCAATGGATAGCGGGTACAAAACAGGTGCAGACCGCTCAATTTAAATGAGGAAATTGCGTGAGCTGGCTGGCTGCTACTGGCTGGAACAGGAGGAAAAGCAAACAGATCATCTGCTGTGTTGCTAGAAATATGCAGGGAATGATCCAGTTGCTGATTTTTTTCCTTCTGTTCTGTTCGACCCTTGCTTTTCTGGACTATTACGCTTAGTTAACTTTTGTTCTTGTGATTAGATATCTCCTATCTTGCTCGATGTAACTCGCAACAAATTGCCAATCAATATTAACAATATAACAGACAAACACGAATGTTAATTTATTTGAGATTTGCCTGCCTTTATTTATTTTCGAAGACTCACCAGGTTCTTTTGTTTTTTTGAGTCTGTGTTTGAAGAGTTTTTGATAAACAGCCACAATATTTAAACATGAATGTATTTTAGCAACATAAATATAGTTTGTTGAGTTGACAATCTGTAATAGCTTTTGTTATAGCTTTGCGAATTGTAAAACATAATGTCACGTAACTGTCCTGCAAAGAATTTAAATCGAACATTTACGTACATAAAAATAAATTATTTTCCAATGATTTTACTGTATTCGTTTAGTTTTTTGGCCAATATTTTTATAATATACAATGTGATTGATTGTTTAAATAGTTTTTTGGTGACATAAAATAATTGTTTCACTGTATAAACAAAACCCTCCCCTGGCATATGTTTACATGTAAACAACGTAATCAAACTGATGCAGCTCCGATTGCCCTGTAATGACACAACGTTATTGTCAACAATGCAATGTGTTTTGTTTAGTGACAAGGTAAAGGAATTAACTAACTGTCACCACATGATGATTTTTCACCCGCTAAGAAGGGATTTTAGCATCTAGTTTGCAAATGAAGATTTTAATCTGCCCTATAATGTCTTTATTTCTTTCCTATTAATTATATTATCAACATCAAAGCACAGTGGGTCTTTTGCATGATGTGCGATTACAGTTAACAGGCTGTGAGAGCTTAATCAGTTATGTGCGCATTTTGCAATGCAGGTTTGTGTGCGTTCAGCAGATCATCACTGACAGCGATATTAGGCGGGAATTACAGGTTTTTTTTTCTTGCGTCTGGAATTATCCAAACGCAAGAATAAAGTTTTGCAATAGAAGATATATCATGGCTTTTGTTTGTGATTGACTCCAAATCAGAGCTTAGATCATCCTACTTAGAATCCTCTATTCTCATCTATTTTTATTTTTTCCAACCCAAATCTGTTGACTCATGTACAGAAGATTCTCTCTCCCTGTCATCTGTCATTCTATCTATGCCTCCTTCTGGGCAAGTGACAGCAGACATTTTTGCGTCCCTGTTAGTACCTGAATTTCAAACGTGCTAAATTTACACGTAAAAATTGCGGCCGCAAACTCTTTCAGGCTTTGAAAATCGCATTGCGGGTGGTAAGGGATGACATTTGCATATCCTCCTCCCATGAATTTGCGCGTTTGGGTCATTATAATGTGTTTTGAATATACATGAAGGCAGACACGCTAAAAAGTCTCCACCCGCAGTTCTGCTGATTTTGCACGCGCAGTCCAATTACCACATCGTTTGTAGACCAGCTTTGCTGACGCAAAGAGGTGTGCGTGTTGTTTAGTACACGCAAAGATCAGGCCCTTAGACTGAAGAAAAAATCAGTCCCTACTGTTCGTGGCAAATTTGCAGATGACAGAAATGTAGGTACTTATTGTTGTGTCTTATAAGTTTCAGTTTTGTTTTAACGTGTACAAAGTGCTGGTTGGGGGCATGGCCAGATGCAGCTAATTTGCATGAAAGTGACAGAGCCCTAAAACAGTTCAGTTTGAAAGGAGCTTAAAAGGGGTAAGTGAGGAGGTTAAATCTCATTATCTGAGAATGATTTTGTGCGAAAACATGTAAATTAACATGTTTTGTATAGCCCATAGAACTATCCCAAATGTTTTAAAAGGAAGTATGATAGTTCACCTTTAAGGTCGATCGGGTCTGCAGTTACACAGAGAAGAATCCTCTTTCTCTTCTTTCTCTTAAAACTAGATTTATTGTTGTTGTTGTCTGTCTTTTTTTTTTTTTTTTTTGTGTGGAGGTTATATTTTTGAAAAGTGCAAGTGCCAACATATATGTTACTGTTACGGCTGGTGTGGCAGAGGACCCCAGAATGCAGACGAGCAGGTAGCATGACGTTAACTAAAGGTTTAATAAACAAAACGTGGCTGGAGCAGTACAGAGACTCTTGAATACAAACTAATAGAAACACAACTAGTAAACTATGAAATAAAAGCATAACCAGATCCAAAATCCTAACTTCACAAAACATGAACTAGAAGACAAAAACTAAAGCATGACCAGGAAAATAATAAACAGAAGCATGATTCAAAACAAATCAAGAATAATAATAATAATAAGAAGAAGATCCCCAAAAAACCCCAAATCATGACAAGAGTAGACAAAAACCAAAAACAACCCAAACAGGGCAGGCGGAGGGGGTCCCGGCAGGGTGGCCAGAGACAAAAACCAAAACACAAAGCTCATGCGGGCAACCAGGACGTCGCCCCGCGCAGGCACAAAGTTCAGGCGGGCGACCAGGACGTTGCCCCGCGCAGGCACAAAGCTCAGACTGGTGACCAGGATGTCGCCCCGCGCAGGCACAAAGTTCTGGCGGGCAACCAGGACGTCGCCCCGGGCAGGTACAAAGGTGAGGTGGGCACCAGGACCTGCAACACAGAGTCCTGGGTGGACGGTGGTGAAGGCGTGGAGGCCAACAGAGGCATAGAGACCGTGGAGGCCAGCAGCAGCGGCGAAGCTAAAGACAAGGAGGCCAGCAGAGACGTAGAGACTGTGGCGGCCGGCGACGGCGGCGACAGCGGCGACAGCGGTGACGACGGAGACTTGGAGGCCGACAGAGACATAGAGACCTTGGCCGCCGGTGGCGAAGACAAGGAGGCCACCAGAGCCGTAGAGACCGTGGAGGCCGGCATCGGCGGGGAAGTTGAAGACAAGGAGGCCAACAGAGACGTAGTGACCTTGGCGGCCAGTGACAAAGGAACTGACGGTCTGAGGGTTGGCCGAACAGAATAGAGGACCCTCGGGACGGCAGATCAGGAGGTCGACCACGGAGGATAGAGGACCCTCCAGGAACTCGGTGGAACTCCGGAGACTTGGAGTCAGGCTTGGCCTTCACGGTGCCTGGCAATCCCTCAGAGGCTGAAGCAGTGCCTGGCGTCGCCGCAGAATCTTGGGCTGGAGAGTGTGAAGATGGCATGGGCGGAGCTGCAGCGAGCCTGGGAGACTGTGCTGTGGCTGACGAAGACGCGGGAATACTCGCTGCAGCCCTGCAGCTGTCAGGTAAACCACCGCTCCAGAGGACACTGCAGCGGCCATGGGAGACTCCTCCTCGCCGGCTGAAAAGCAGGAAGGCGCTCCGCGCCGACGTTTCTTGCGGCGGGAGGAGGACGTGGGCTTCTCTGCCAGATCAGGGTGTGCAACCAGGGGAGCAGGTGGAGAACGGCGTTGAACCGCCTCACGCTCCATCTGCTCCAGCAGCAGTGGAGAGGGCAGAACCTCAAGATTGGCCGGCAGATGTTTCATGCCCTCCTCCATCTGCTGCTGAACCCAGCGATCCCTGGCGCTCTTCTGCCTTTCGTACTTGAGGTCTAAGTTAGGCGGAAACATTCTGTTACGGCTGGTATGGCGGAGGACCCCAGAATGCAGTTGAGCAGGCAGCATGACGGTAAGTAAAGGTTTAATAAACAAAACTTACTTCAGTGGCAAAACAGACATGGGCAGGCTGGCAAGACAGGCTAGGCATGAGTAAAGGACATGACATGAATAGAGATTAATGATCCAAAAATGTTCCCGCAAGGAATGAACAGAAGAGTTGTGTATATATGGAGCAAGAACCATGTGAAACGAGGAGACTGAATGCTAGGTGCAGGTGAACTGAATGAAGATGATTGAAAACAGACAGGAGAGAACAAAACATGGCTGGAGCATAACAGAGACTCTTGAATACAAACTAATAGAAACACAACTAGTAAACTATGAAATTAAAGCATAACCAGATCCAAAAACCTAACTTGACAAAACATGAACTAGAAGACAAAAACTAAAGCATGACCAGGAAAATAATAAACAGAAGCATGATTCAAAACCAATCAATAAGAAGAAGAAGAAGAAGAAAAAGAAGAAGAACCCAAAAACACCCACAAATCATAACAGTAACAGGATACATTTAGCAGCAAATGCAAATGCCATATAGAAAACTTTTCAACTTTAAACTGGTTGTAAGCCCCTATGTAATCTTGTAAGAACCCGAAAATATCTATTATAGAAGATATTGAATATTAATGTAAAACACTGCATGTTTTTACTTTAATCTCTACGTAGAGAGTTATGTCTTAAGACACAGATCACATTTTTTGACAGTTTTCTTAACTACTGTGGACTGTGCTGTTAAAATGACTTTCTTTAAATAGCCTTTGGAACACTTTGTGCCTGGTGTACAAGGAACACAAGGCAAGTGATCCTACAAGAAAACATGTAAATGTAATGTCACAAGCATAACTTGTCAGAGATTTTGTGTTAATTTTGTATGCATTATGTTGAAGAGCAAGTAATATCTTGTTTCGCTGATATTAAGTTAATTTCTAATCAGCCTTCGGGATCTCCAAGACTATTTGACCTTTGCTGAGCAGTTGGAAATTTTGAAAACCTAATTTTAGTTTATTCCTGTGTTGCCCTATGATGGAGTAGCAACATTTCCTGTCCTTTTACAAAATGATGGCTCGAGATTGGCACCAGACCTCCACTCCCCTCTGCCAGGGTCATGCTTAGATATGCTGGTATGTGTAGACATGGATGAAAATTTTATTTTAGCTTCTGTTTGAGATTGTTTTTCTCTATAAAAGTTGTACATGAATGGTTCCAAATGTACTGCAATAAACTGGGTTAAATGGAACATAGCAAAGGCAAAGTGGACATATGGCTATAGCCATGTGACTAGTCCATGCACTATTCTGATGAACCATCTACACCAGTGTGCTTTGGCCACATGTCTTAAATAGGCTCCCCTTTACAACACTCACGATCCACAGGTGATGTCCATATGATAATGAACTATCAAGATCTCAAGTTTGCATGCTCAAAACAGTTAGGAAACTTGCCAACTCAGTCATGCATACTCGGGAGCATACTGAATTTTTGATGTACCTTGGAAAATCTCTTCTAGATCATGCAGAGAACATCCACAATCTGACTAAATTTCAATGTCATGGTACAGTCGTAGAGTGGTGTAAAGGGGCCTTATAGAAACATCTTCTAAAATCTGTCATGTCAGTCTTAACTTCCATGTAGACTAAATTGCCACTTGTCTGGTCACATGACCAGACGCATCTTTAGATTTTTCTATTTTAAAACAACAAGGTTTGGTTAGAAATGGTCTACAAAAAAAAAAGAAAAAAAAAAAAAGTTGCTCAAATATGTCTGCCAACAGTGAAACATTGATAGCATTTCTTTTTACTGGAGCACTGCATTTAAAAAAAGAAAAGGTTTTGATGACAAAGTTCTCATATTTTGAAAACATGTTTTCCAGCCATAAAGGATTGGAAAAACTCTGAGTGCCCTTCATTTTAATCTTGAGGTTGCCTGCTATGGATCATTAATGCTGATTTGCATCAAGAGTACTCAGACACAAGAGGAAACAGAACAAAAAATAATTTCTATAATTCAGTTTTCATCAAAAATTTATCAACTGAGCTCAAAGATTTCCCGGTTCAAGCTCTCATGTGAAGAAAAGAAAACCTAATGGATGGCTGCACTCACTCATAAATTCACACAACAAATACATTTCAGTGCTTCACCTTTGTCAGCGTTTTCTTTTGTTCTGTGTGCAGCCATTGTCTAATATTCAGTATATTAACATAAAAATACAGTGGAGCTGGGGTTTTTTTGTAGCTCATATGCTGACAGCTTTTCTGCATGAGTTTCCTCTGGAGACAGATCCGTCTTCATGGGAGGTGTCTTACACAGGACTTAAAAGAGAGCAGCTCTACCCCCAGAGACTCTCTAACAGACACAAATCACTTTGACATCTCACTTCTTTTTCTGCTTTTACTCACAGGATGCAGACATTTCAAAAAATGACCAGAGCTGTACATCACAGATTGCACGCCAACAGCAAGTAATCACACACACACACTTGAACATTGTCAAACACGATTGCATGTTAATGTTTTACTTTAATGACATAAAAAATACTGCTTTTGTTGCACTTTTTGTTTGACTTAAGTTTTTATTAACTCACATCGTGTGTCGCATGCAGACATTCTTACACTAATAATGCAAATCCAGTGCCTATTCTACTGAAAGTAATTTATGTAGTGAAAGTTTATCCAGTCAAATGGTGACAGTAATAGTGTCATCCTACTTCTGAAGAAACTGTAACCTAAAAAGCAAGTTGGAGTTGAAAACTTTATATGAAAATCCGTTCTTGTTCATGTTTTCTCCTCTTCTTCTTCTTTATGGCCGACACTATATGAACATATTCAATCGTCTGTAACATGCCTGTGATAATGTAGAAAAAATGTGTTTACAGAGCTGATAAATGGCACAGGCGTCTTTAGCACTAGAGTACAACAAACAATTCTTCGACGGAAATTTGCCATTGCGCAAATTGAGAGTGAAATTATGATGTACTATAAGAAAATTCAGCATGATGCACTTCAGATATATTTTAAAATCCAGAAGATTTTAAGTAATTAAAGTAAATTCTTTAAACATCTCTGACAGGGGATCAGCAGGTCAGATACTGAAAATATCGATTATTTTTGTTACCTATTTATTGAACCCAGCAATGGACATGCAGAAAAAAATACAACAAATGGATCCCAACTTAATTTTGTAAGATGCTGCAAAATCTTAGAAAAATTCACAGATTTATTTTGTTGGGTGAAATGACCATATTTGTTGACTTTCTGCAGCTTGCCGTGCTGGAAAGGGTGTATGGGAGAGAGATGGAGGATGATTTACAGGGTTTCCTATGGTCAAGAGATGTTCCAGAAGAAGATATTAGGCACATGCAAAGAGAGAAGGTACACTACAAGGCCGCACAAACTGCTTCATCGTTTAATCAAGCAGAACTTAAAGTTATTTATATCTTGAAATTATCTCTCTGTATCTTATCTCTGACAAAATGTGTGACGTGGTGTACACATCTGTTAATCAAACAACTGATAGCCAAGGATTTCAAATAAACAAAAGTTAAACAAAAAGCAAAGTAGCTTTTTCAGTTGATTTTGAAAATTCACTTTGCAAGCAGTTACATTTATTCCTTCATTACATTATTGAATCAAGCTAAATGACAAAAAATGTCTAAATAAATATATTTAAAATATCCTCTGAAACCACAGACAGGGCACATGTATTTTGCTGAAGCGTTGAAACCTGATTGTTGCACAATAAAAGTCTGCAGAGAAAACCTCCAGAAAAATTGAAATACTTCCATATGGCTTTACATCAGAGACCACAAAAATCACATGTGTGTCATGGTTTTAGGTACAAATTTCACCCACATGCATTATAGTTTGCTAAGATCTTTCTTACAGGGCTGAGGGATGAACCTGCCAGGGAGATGTGGAGTCTGGGAAGCTCAGCACCAACATCCAGATGGCTTGGATGTTGAGGAATGAAGAAGCTGCTGACTTAGGCCAGTCTGTTGTCGATCCTGAAGCTGTCAGCCAGAAGGTAATCCGAGAAGGAATCTTGAAACTTGAATCTTGAAATCCAGGAGCACCAAAGATTTCTTGGATCCAGAGGTCAGGAGTATGCTTAACTCAAGAACTGGAGGCTGGATCAAACAGGTCTTGAACCTGAGGAGGTGGACACGAGAAGGTAAGTCAAGGACACTTAGAGAAACTTGAAACAGGCTTAAATCTGGGCTAGAGATTGTTACCACTGTAGGTTAACACTCAGCCAAAGAAGTGCTGACAGCTTCAGGCTTAAATACACCCAGTCAGTAATCAGGAGGTCAACACCTGTTCACTCACTCCCAGGAGCAGCAGTGCCCTCTATGGACCAAGCAGAGTTAATAGCAGGTAGAAAAAAGCACAAACAGAAAACTCCCAGACGCCGACAATGTGGTGTTCCCCAAGGGTCCATCTTAGGACCCCTCCTATTCCATATATACATGCTCCCCCAAACTCATATTATAATAAACGACAACATAAGTTATCATAATTATGCAGATGACACAGCTATACATTACAATGACACCAGGTGACTATGATACCACTTCCGCCCCTTTGCCTGCTCAGACGCTTTTCTCCTAAGCTCCCTGCTTGCTTGCATTATTTTACTCCTAACGTTTTATCTCTTAGCCAAAATTACGGAAATGTTGGACTAAAACAACTTCTTACCAGCGACTCCCAAGGATTATTATTATTATTTTATTTTTTTATTTTTTTTAAAGGACTTTGATGTTTTTATAATCGAACTCGAAAGCAGGACAAGTTGATGCCAGCTAATCAGCACAAAATGTCTCCCTTCACCACAGAGGACTTCGACAAACTTTTACAGAAATTGGCTGTTTTGGAGATGAAATCCATAGACTAGAAGTGAATGTGGAGGTGAATATGGGGTATCACAATGATTCAACTCTGCCTGTGATCCCAAACAGTGAAAGTCAGCTCAACGACTCAGCCGGCAATCAGAACACTGAGAATAAACCTACCAGCAGACCCCCTGGAATGTTTTAGGGGCATGCCCAAAAAATCAAGGTGGACAACTCACTGGAAGATCTCAGCAATTAAATAAATTAGAATGGCCAGAATTACAGAGAAATGCCCCCGTTTCCCCTGGGAAAAGGAGACTTCGACAGCGAGCTGCTGTCACAACAACTGATAGGAGTGAG
>JAHUTJ010051938.1:0-11460 GCA_036250325.1 Characodon lateralis
GGAGCAGTAATCAAATCAAAAGGTGGCTACTTTGAAGAACCTAGAATATAAGACATATTTTCAGTTGTTTCACACATTTTTATTCAGTATATAATTCCACATGTGTTAATTCATAGTTTTGATGCCTTCAGTGTGAAGCTACAATATTGATAGTCATAAAAATAAAGAAAACTCTTCAAATGAGAAGGTGTGTCCAAACCTTTGGTCTGTACTGTATATTGCACCAGTTTGCAACAAATGTCTCAAGGCCCTTTGCAAAAATTGAATTCATTCCAATTATAAAGACAGGTTTCAAGTCAAGTACATACATTCTTAATTGATCCTAGTGATCAAACAATGCAGTCAAGTTCAGTCTACAAGCACGTAGTTATATTATTATTATTTTCATAATCGTTAATATTATTTGTTTACTCACTTTTAAATGAGTATTCATTGTCTCTGACATGCTTGAAAACCCCCTCCAAAAAAACAAAACAAACAGTATCTCCTGGTCAAATCCCAGAACTACTGTGACAGATTATGTGCTTTTGTCAAGGTGAGAATCAGCCTTCTCTTATAAACTCGGACAGATGACAGAAACAGTCCCCGTTACTGAAGTCAAACTGCTGTCATTCATCTGCATACTCAGGATATTTTTCATAGTGAGTACATGTTTTCAGCAGTTGTATTTATTCTGTCATGTTTATGTTTCTCCTGGGCGCACACTGTGGACCGTATTCAGTCTATATGGCCTATATTTTTGTTTCAATTGCCTAAATCCTATGAAAAATTACCAGAGTTATAGCTTGATAGAGGAAATACTCCGATAGAAACGGTCATGTAGGGAAAGAATTTAGGCAGTACAGATAAAGGAAAACACAGAGCATTAGTGGCTGGGGTGGATGGGAGTTATGTACAAAATTCAGCCAGTGTTGTCAGGAGATATTTATGTACTCCAGAGTGCCCTATGAATCAGAATAGACAAGTTTCTATTGATTAAATAGGAGAGAAAGGTTTTTACAATCAAGCCTGATACTCAGAGTAAGTGACTTGGAGAGTCCTAAACATGCTGTGGTATATTCTGTCCCGATCCTCATGTGCTTGGATTTTGTTTTTCTTTTTTGTTTTTATTTTCATCATTTCCTTGTTATGTCCCTTAAGTCTTGTCATTTTGTGTGGATTTCTGAGTTCACGTTTGCTATTAAGGTGGTGTCTTACTCCTCTGTTTAGTTTATTAGTTTATTTTTGTGTCCTTGCCTTTTGTGCTGTTGGATATTTTTGTCTTAGGTTTCTGTTTTTTCCCCATGTATTGTAATTTTTTTGTATCTCTGTTCAACTTTATTCATGTTAATTAGTCTCCCACCCTTAGCCACAGCCACCTTGTAATCAAGTATATTTTGCTCACCTGTGCTGCCTCATTTACTCCATTGCCTGCACCTGTCCTATCACCGATTTAAGTTCGCCATTGGTTCTCTGTTGGATTCTTCCGTTTCCATTCTATTTGACTATCGATTACCATATTCGTTACTTTGCCTGTTACTGTACCATGTTACCGCCTGTTTCTCCATCCATGCTCCATGTTCTGTTCTTCTCATGTTGTAAATTTTTGACTATTGTTTTTATTAAAATTTTTCAAATCAAAATGCCACTCTGAGATTCTGTGTGCACTTTGGTCAAGCTCCAAAATCACACCTTTTGACATATTCATCTTTCTGCAGTGCCTCATTTCTCTTTCTCTAATGGAACAATCTTGGAAGAGAAGCACCCCAAAACAGAAAATGCATACTTTTTCTTAATATCTTTTTCTGTTTTGTACATCAGCATGAGTGCAATTCGTATTTTTTTCCCACTTCTCCACTTGCACATAAGAACTCGACGGTGCATTGTGCAATGCAAAGTCATGCAATCTCTAGATGGTTTTAGTTTTTTATTGCTCACCAGTCTCAGAATGGTCTGTCCTTATGGGCCTTTCACAGGAGATGCCACTTGTCTGAGTGGAAGAGATCATTCCTGGTGTCTAATGTATTGAGAGGATCTCACAGTCTCATGCTCTTTCTCTCTTCATTGTCCTTGGCAGCAGAGAAGTTTCGCTGCTCAAATCACTAAATGGCCTCTCCAGTTTTCCCTTTTAGCAGTTTTCTCTTCTCTCTCATTCCTTTCAGTCAGTAGCGAAGTATGGAGATAAATTGGGGCTGTCTTAGGACTGTTGGAAAGACCATTGCTCCTGATTTATGCTATTTACGGACCATTTGTAACCATAAGAGATTAGTCTTTATTATTATTGTGTTTTTTTTTTTTTTTACTCTTCTCTTTCCATCTTTGACTTTCTTCAGACATTATTGTTAGTTTTATTACTCTTTCAATACCCTAATCTGTGCTGTCTATTGAGGATATATGACCCTTAGGGTAAACTTTCATCAGAGCTTTGCAAAATAACAAAACCTCATGTCATGCATGTTTAAAACTTTAGAATTACTATCTCTGAATAGCCATAAAAAGGATGACTGGGATATCTTATATTGTGGAGACAGCAAAGATTTTTTGCACATCTTTCTGTGGATGAAACTGGATATTGATTAAGTGTAAGTCCAAGCTTTCCAACTCAATATCTCAATAATTAATATAAATGTTTTATCACAAATGGCTCCATACTAATGCTCACACTTACAGCGGCAACATAGTATTTCGGTTACCCTCCAAAGCTGTTGGCACCAATAGTAAAAATAGCATAGTTTTACAATGAAAGTATAAGGCACGAATATGATGTATTACACAGTTCAATTTTCAATTTTTTTGGCCCTTCTTTAAAATGTGAAAAAAAGACAACATGCCCTAGAAGTAAGCATACTTGTGTTGATCTTTACAGAATGGAAATGGTTACAAGAAAAACTTGCCTCAAGTGACCCATTTCTACAGTCAGAGCAACAAATAAACTGTTTAAAACAACTAGAACTGTGACAAACAGGCAGGTGTGTCTTGCTACCTACCTTGTTTTGTCAGAAGGGTGGTAAATGTCCAACATACACTGTCAGAAAACTGCAGCAAAGCGTGGTGTCTAGGGGGTCACTACATTTCCATAACAAACATTTATTTTAAGGCTGTTGTACACCAGTCTATGACTATATTGACTGTGATTAATCCACTTTTTCCTGACCACTAGCTTTTTTTTCCTGTCGTCACAGTGTCCCAACCACTCTCTGTGAGCTTTAGCATCTTGGTCATCAAAATCTATCAGTTGTGTTCATAAAAGATAGAAAAGGTTTATCCAAATTAAAAAAAATAGATAATTAGCAAGCAGAATCTGAATGTATGGCACCAGAAATATATTGCATCCACTCTGTCCTTTGCCATTGTTATACTGCACATGTTGAAACTGCTATGATGACTGCAAGTTTATGCTTGTTTTTTTCAGTTGTTTTTAGGCAAAATGCATGCTTAACATTATTTGGTGTTTGGTCTTTTTATTTGCAAATGTGAGCAAAATGACTCCAAAGGTGGCCAATCTAGAACTGAAAGGAATTACAAGTGGAATCAAACATTTGGTTATTTGGCCCTTGCACAATGGCTGTGCCTTGCTTTTGGGGAACATTTCAACCAATAGATCAAATGGGAATAAGAGCAATTTCTGTTTTTTTGTGCAATAGAAGCATAAAAAAGGGAAACTAATGTGTTTTGTGCATTTTAGGAACTTGGATGTCATGGCAGACATGATTTTTAACAGTGTAATGAAAAACATTTAAGGGGAAAATGGTTTGTCACTTCATCCTGCCTGCCACCATAGTGCCTTTTATGCAAGGCTTTGTATCTAACTTCTATCTAATTTTGAAATGACTAAAACATAATTGTTGGCCTTGTGTGGCATGATATCTGAACACTTCGAGCCTTGATTGCACCAAACAACTCAGAAGTTGCATTGACTCCTTTTCAATCCATAGCATCTACTGTCCCCACTAAAGGAGGCAATGGCCGTTTGTTAGGAGAAGGAAGTGACACAATACTGAATTCATTTGTTGTTTTTATCATATGGGCCTCGCGGTGCCGTGACAGTTTGTTTTGCCATGGAACGTATCAGTGTCATTTCATGGAAAGCAGAGTGGCAATCTTGTCTGACATTCAGGTCTGGTGTGCATGGTTATTTCTAATCACTGACTGAACACATTGGCTCCGTTTTGGTAGTAAGGGATGCCAGGAAGTAGTACAAACAACCTCTGTGTTATGTAAGTTAATTGTTGATGGCTCTGATATGGTCTACTCATAAGAAACCCAGTCAGTACCTCATATTTTCAAAATGTCACCAAATGCTAGCAGCAGCGAGCTGTTTTGAAAAATGTGAATAATGAAAGGATTTTATTATCAACCATATTCACGGTGTGACAGTAAGATTTGGAAAGGTTGAGGTGAAAAAAAAACTCACGCACTTGATATTATGGGAAATGACATGTTTAGAATTCAAAATTGGCATTGTTGTTACTTCATCTGTGCTGAGGAAGGTGGTGTGATTCAAATGAGTCCAAGTTTGTTGTTTTAAAAAAAAATCCAGCTCCCGGCTGTTTTTGTGCTCTAAATGTTTTTTTGAACTTCACTACTCATTGGCTCAGAGCCTGATTCTAGCATCATAATAGAAGTGTGTCAAAAGTGAATATCACTGCAACCTGATTTTCTCATTGCAAAAGTGATGCTCGCACACCAGGCTCCAGTGATTCATCCAGTAATTTATTCCCTTGCAATTCCTGACACCATAACCACAGCTTCTGAGCAGGCGTCTCATTTTTCTTCTGAGACAAGACTGTGCAGTTTGGGAAAATGGTGAGGATTTGTAATGCTTTAGCGGTTCATGTTTTTCAAGCTGTCTGTGTTTATTCTGCTGATTTATGTAGACAACGTCTCTCTCAGATCAGCTTCATTGATGTGCAAGAGTTTGTTTGATAACAGAAATTCATGTAAAAAAATATACTCACAAAGTGAAGGGTGAAACACTGACAGGATCAGCATTGTGAAAGAATATATGTTGCTTTAAATAAAGGCTGATATGATGTGGGGGTTCTACTCAAAGTAAAAAGTGTTGAAATTCACTCCCAAGGCCTGTTTTTCCACAGCCATTTCCAATTGCCTGTTTTAGCAAATGTGATCATGATTTAAAAATGGTCTGTTCTAAATTTATGGTAGTCAATGGTCAAATACATCGTGTTGATCATGCATTTATTTAGGCATTTGTTGTTTTGAATTTTTCCTGGTCAGTTAGACAAACTTAGGACTTTGAATTGAAGTTTGCCTTCATATGTGTCGTCAGTGAATCGTAATAGCAATATATATATATTGCTATTATGCAATAATATAATTGAATATTATCTCATTAATCAGTTGGACTATCTGGTCAGGGAACCATGCCATGACTGTTTTTTTTTTTGTTTTTTTTTGTCAAACTGTACTCTTTCTAAACAACTGTTTTTAATCTTTTTTCTAAGTCAGAAAAATGTGTGGTTGTCTTTTTTTCAATCAGCTGACCAGCAGTGTTCACTAAAAGGTGAGTTAGGGTCTTTTAGTGCACACTAAGACAATGCTTCCAATCGTTGCACAGGTTGGAAGCATTGTCTGGTAAAATAACTGTTGTAAAAACTATTTGGTTTTCTGACAAGCATTTTGAATTGTGTCCAGCATTGCACACTGTGTGATTTGGCTTCTAGCCACTTCACTTCTCAGCTTATTATAAAATCGATCAACAACAAAAAGAGAAGTTAAAAGGCAAGCAAAGCAAAAATCGTAAATTACCAAAGCAACTGGTTTTAGTTTAAGTAGCAACAGCAATGTTTCCTTGAGGGTCAATACTTCTAACTTCAGATCAGGATCCATCTGTTGGTACACTTGCTTACATGTGTGTACTCTATTCTACAAAAATTGTAAATCAAATGCGACCGTTTTCACTTGAATGGCCAGACTTCTAGGTACATGTGTAGAAAATGTGTTCATACCAATTTTGTCTTTGACTTATTGGTTATTGGCAAGTAATTTCTTTCTTCTTGTTCCTTTCTTTCATTGGCTCCCCGTGTTTCTAAAGTCATTACAGACCAATCAGCCCCAGGTCTTTAAGTGTGCACCCAGGGGGAGCAGTAGCTGTAAATAAACACTACTGCAGGATCTCCGATAACATGTAACCAAGATGATAACAGCCCTTCTTAGCAGGCCAGTTGACCTTCTCCTTGCCTTAGGCTTGCGACGGACTCCATGGCTCTATGTGCTTTTTTCTCCAAATTCCTCTCCACCTTTAGAACTTCTACTTATGATGAGAGGGAAGCATGGAGAAAGTTACTTCCAAAAAAGGAAGAGAAGAGATTTGGAGATGGGGATGTTTTGAGTGCAAGACATCAGGCTAGAACAACAAAGAATGGACCTAAACAGCTGTCCTTCTGCCATTACAGTTTCATCTGTGCCCATTTTTATAGTTTTTGTAGAGCTTAACAGAATTAACAGACCTGTACTTATCCAGTGGCCACTGACACAGTAGATTCAAGAAGGAAAAGAAGGAAAAGTTAGAGCAACACTGACACAAGGGCAGACAGAAAGTTAGTGAAAAAGTGAAAAAGAACCTAGGATGGCAGTGTCAAAAACTCTGATCATCATTCAGAAAACTAACCTATCATCTTAAGTTCGGAAAACAGATGAGGGTGAAGATTACACTCCTGCATGGCTCACTATTCAGTGCTAATGCAGAGTGTCTGGCAGTAGCATGTCCAGAGCTGTGGGGCTGAAGCACTGTCTGGATGAGATTGATAATACAATTAAGCTAGTCCCAGTATGAATGCATCACTATGACCCATTACTACACCAACCACTTCAGATGGAGCATACAAGTCTGGCTCTAGGGCCTTTTGGAAGGAAAAAAATACAATTATGAAAGGCTAGCTGGAAAATGTGTTCTCTTTAGAATGTGCAGGCAGGCCTGTTCATCATCAGATATGTGTGGGCTGCCTGCATATCTCACTGCTGTCCTCAGGCCGAGCTTTCTTCATCTATATTGAAACGAGGAGCTCACTGGAGCATGGATGGACTCATAACAATATGATTTTTTTCCCCTTATTGTCTGCTCTTATTGTCTGCTCTTATCCTTGGTTTGTTGTATGTTCAGATTATTTTCACAACGATTTCTACATATTGTCTGTGTAAGCGGTGCATGCATTTATCCTTTTCTGTGTGATTTCATGGATTTGAAGTTGATTTAAATATCAAATTTTAATTTGTATTAAAGTACCTTGCAAAAGCTTTAAAAGCTCTTTATTTTTATAAGATCTAGCACAAAGGAGGAAAAATAGGACTTTATGTTTTTAATTGTGTACAAATGCAATATGTAAGGCCAAATTAGTTTTCAGAATTTGTGAAAATCAGTAATTGGTTTACCAGATTCATTCTTCAACTCAGCTTTATATTTTTAGCAAACTATTACAATTTTTAAAATGGTCTTCAAGTATGGCTGTGAATGCTACTTTCCAAATTTCTCTTATGGATGTTACTCCAGTTTTCCTGTTCCATGTTATGATTGTCCTGCGGTACTAATAATGTTGAGTGAATTGTGATTAGAGGCTAATCAGTGTGCACTAGTATTGAGCAGTCATCTACTCTTAAATATTCAAGGTTTGAGTTATTATAATACAAAAGGTGCTCTGCTTTTACCCCTCTTTTAGGGATCTAGCTTGAATGCCTCGTTGAAATTCTTCATAAGTGCATATAAATAAATTAGAAAGTATTCAAAAAGTGTATTAATTTCACTAATACAATTTTAAAAGTAAAATTCTTATACTATATATTCATTAATTACACACAGTGATATATTTCAGGTGCTTATGTCCATTAATTTGTATGATTATGGATTAACTAATAAAAACTTAAAATTCAGTTCCCCTGAAATTAGTTTTGCATGACTACAAAGAAGCATTGTAAACAAAAAATTTTATGCTCTGGCCTGCAAAAATATAGGGAAGACTACTAACTCGACATTTGTCCAGCAGATAGTCAGTGACAACCTCCACAAGGAGGTTGTCACAAAAGGTCATTGGTAAAGAAATTGGGTAACTATATTATTGGAAAAGGGGTGGTAGAATTGGTGCATAGGCAGCAGGGATAAGTACAGCCAAGAGTGTGAAGCAAAGCCCATTCCAGAGTTGGGAGAGATTTACAAGGCATGGACTGCAGCTGGAGTTCATAGGAGCCTTAAAGTAACCACACACAGATGTAACCAGGACATGGACTTCACATTCCTCATGTCAAAGCCATTCCTGAACCAGACAATGTCAGAAGGTTCTCATCTGGGCTTAGCAGAAAAACGTCTTGACTGTTACTAAGTGATCTAAAGTCCTCTTTACAGATAAAAGTAACTCTTCCATTTCATTTGGAAATCAAGGTCCTAGTCTGGAGGATGAATGGAGAAGGACAGAATGCAGTTCTTCCAGATCTATTGTCAGGTTTCCACAGACAGTGTTGACTTAGGGAGCTGTTTCATCTGCTGGTGTTGGTTTTATCAAGTCCAAAGTTCTCCCAGTGCTCTAACTGTACATTTTATAGCACTGAAATAAATAATATGGATATTCTGACCTAGTCAGATGCACCTTTCATTTTTCTGACCGTGACCTGTAAGAAAACTGTTTTCTTCTTATGTGTGAAATCTTAGCTAAATTTCTTCTTCATATATTCCTTCAGATATTGTTCATCTGCTGTAGAAAATTATTTTGTTTTGTGTCCTTCACTAACTCAATGTGCCAATATTAGTTTTCAGCTTATAGCTTTCATCTTATAGGAAACATTGGCAGTATTGGAGTACAAATTGGACACAAATTGTGTTTGTGTGATGGATTCCAGGTTACAATGAGAGACAGGGATAAACAATGTTTCTGGGCTAAGTGTTACTTTGTTTAAATGCAAAGTAAGTTAAGCCTGTTATTTTATGTATGAATATATGTTCCTCTGAGTACAAGTGTAACGACTGCACTTTGAATTGATTGAAGAAGCAACCAATCTTCTCAAACAAAACAAAACTAAGATTCAAGAGGTCCTTATAAGCCTTATAAGTCACAAATTATAATTTATTTTTAATACTTTTATTTAAAAGAATATCATTGTAGTTCAACTTAACAGAGGAAGAAACTTTGTTTGAGATACTTTTTGGCACCATACAACTGTTTTAGAACATGTCTTGTTGCTTTTTGGAGTGTTTTTATGGAGAATTTCTTGCTTTTTATCCAAACAATGGGTTTAAAACATCCAATGTGCTTGTAAGATAAAACTCAGTTTATAATATTTCTGTTGCAAATGCAAAAACTATAGGAATTGGTGCATTGGACTCTTGGTAATTCCTTTTCTACTCCAGCCACTTATATGACTTTCTCCATGTGTATGAATAAAGTTTTTATCTAATAAACCAAATATGCCGTGCCCATCGTGAACAAGAAAAAAATTATTTCTGTCATTTGAATAAATGTTTCTTAGCTAAAACTGTCAAGAATTCTTTGATAATATTTATGTTCATTTTATGTAGTATTTATTTTATAGTGCATTAGTCTTGTAAAAATAAGTTTGTAGGTTTCTTCTCCTGAAAAAGAAAAAGCATGAACAGGTTTTAGAATAGACCTTTTGTGTTTGTAGCTTTTTAAAGACTTCTGCAGTGTTTCTTACTCATGTTGAAGGAAAGAGTGAGGTGGCGTGTAATCACTTGGTTGTAATCTTGATTGTCACAATAGGCTGGGTGCTGTGTAGTCACTATCATGTTGTCAGATCAGTAACCTTAATTTTACGAGGATTAAACAAATCAAACATATCAAATCAAACATGCGTCATAAGTCAGCATCATTGCCTGTGACAGGTGGATTTAACATTATTCTTCCAACTTGCATGTATATGTGAGATTTTTAAAAAGTTGGAACTTTTATTTCAAACAGAATAAAGTCAAAGCCCAGCCATAAATATTTGATTTAGTTTTCTTTACCTGTTGGGTTTAGAAAACTTTGTGGTGACCTGTTTAATCTTCCCTGCAGATGATGCGATAAGGCATCAGGGGAAAAGGCGTGTTGTGTGAAGTCATGAGGCACGAGATTGATGTCGCTTCAGTGACAACTTGCCTTTAGACAAGAAAGAGGGAGACCGAGTAAACCCAGACGTTTAGCTGCAGGACTAAACTGAGCCCCCTTCACTGTGGCTGCTGCTGGCTGGAATCAATTCTATCTTTATCAGTCCCACTCTTACGTGTCCAGGAATCCTCCTTACACTGCAGAGCAGCCGAGGGGAAAACTGATGTGTTTTCCAATAATGAAATGGAACACAGCAAAAAATAAATTTAAAAAGGTGCCAGGCTGGTCTTCCTCTTTGTAATCTCATGTCTAGTTTTCAAACTCACTTTTGTTCTTTTTCAGACCAGAAAAAGATATTGAATTCATGATTCAGTAATTATGTTTTTACTATAACTACTTGCGTAAAGTTATATGCCGTCCATATCAGGAATTTGAGTTTTGGGCCCTGTATGTCAGTATTTTTAATATCATATATAAAATTTTCATTTGTTTGCTATCTTTGCTGTCAGTTTGATTAAAGAACACTACTCAATTGAAGGTTGAAGTGGGTCATGGTTGTTTTGGGAGCACTAATTCACTCATCACTTCAGTTCATACTTTTAGTGTTTTGGATGCTTCAGTCTCTGCTCTCAGGAATCTGGACAGCTGTTTAAGTTGGCTGAGTAAACTCCATAACCATCATTGTATTTTGTTCTAGCTATTGTTTTTCCTATTGCTCCTATTTCTTTGTCTTTTACGTTGTATTTAATGTCTTTTTTGTAGTTTGCAAACATTGTTTAAGTTTTACATTCAAAAAGCCTTTATTTTTGACAACAATAAGCCTTTACTTAGCTAAATATTACTTGATTGTCCAAATAAATGTTCTGTAATATTTTTATTTTGTGACTCATGCTTTTTGTTGGTTAATGTTACTATTGATATTGTGCAGGTCTATTTTCTTAACATACACAGATTTTAGCTATTCCAGATAATCTCATTATATTTCTGGACCAGTGGCGACCTTTTTCACCTTCTTGTTCACCTCTTCAAACTGCATCTAAGATGAAAACTATATTTTTCCTTATATACCTCGAAACATTGAGAAATCAAGAAATAGCTTTTATCTGCATTGTTTAATTATTAGTCTGCTATCCAAATGAATATTTAAAATTTGGAAGACAATTTATAACTTGTTTGCAGATAACACAGTGTTTGTCAAGCTGCTGACAATAAAGTAGTCAGCCTCCATCATACATTACATTTCTCGTATTTGTCATCTACCGCTCCATCCGGGACCGGGTCGCAGGGGCAGCAGACTCAGCGGAGATGCCCAGACGTCCCTCTCCCCAGACACCTCCTCCAGCTCCTCCGGGGGGAGCCCAAGGCGTTCCCAGGCCAGCCGAGAGACATAGTCCCTCCAGCGTGTCCTGGGCCGTCCCCTGGGCCTCCT
>JAHUTJ010051939.1:0-11457 GCA_036250325.1 Characodon lateralis
TGTGGTGGAACGGGAGATTCGCATCATGGATGTGCAGCCGACAAATCTGCAGCATCTGTGTGATGCTATCATGTCAATATGGACCAAACTCTGAGGAATGTTTCCAGTACCTTGTTGAATCTATGCCTCGAAGGATATATATATATATGTCTTTCCATACCTCAATTGGTCTCTTTTTAAGTGTAGGATTCAAAAAGGGTCAGGGTATTCATTCAGTGTTCATTAAATCGGAATGTAAGTATCTCAACCGTAGATACCATTTTCAAAATGTGGTTCAATTCCATTTAACTGTAACTGAGTCCTGTAGAAAAAACTCACTCATCAGTTTAGAAAGCTTAAATGAAGGGCACGTTACGTTTTATAATCTTAGTTTGTCTTACCCAGTTTTATAAACACACCGTACAGTTGCAGTCAGCTATAGTTCTTCTCATTAATTACATTTTGTATTTATTTCAAGTAACTAGAGTTTGCTTCAGTTAACTCAAGTTTTCTCCATTTCAGTCCAGTCCAGTAATTCTGTTAAGGTGCATTTCATCTTGTGTTAAATTTGAGTCTAATTTGATCATTCTGAACCTGACTGGAAAAAGTCCAAACATCTGTTAAAATCATGTTTTGAGGGGAGAGATTGTCCCTTTCTGGCACTTCCTTTCGTGTTATCATAAAGAACTGACCTAATATTATTATGATACTGCTGAGGATTAGAGCGTCAGATAGTTTAAAATGTTTTTACCTTTCAAGCAGGCGGTCCATGGTCAGGACTGCTTCTCCAGACCTAATAACTCAAAATTCCAATTAGTTTCATATCAGAAAACAATTTAAATTAAATGTATCCTGCCACATATACCCTAATTTTTACATAACATGAAACAAACATTCATTTCACAAAAACAGACAGACAAAATGGACAGACATTGGCCACATAAAAAGTTCGATTGCCCTGTAAATACAGCATTTTAGAATGGAACCACTTTGTGTTACTTTATATGGTTAAAAATTATTTCTAACCCTTTTCTGGTGACTCAACAATTATTTCCAGGACCCAAACAAGCTCCATCAAACTGTTGTTTTAACTTGTTAAAGCGTCTTTGTGGGTGAAACTTGCTAATATATTTCTCCTCCCTGTCTCCAAGTCTGCTCCTACAGAACAAGCACGGAGCTAATTTTCTAGTGACGTCTCAGTCATTCTCTCACTTCACACACACGTTCACACACTCTGGCCAACCAGGCAGAACATCACCGTTTCCTGGTCCACATGAGAGCTTATTTCGTTACCTCTCTGACACCAAAGCTTATTCACAGCAGAGTTTATCCAGTGAGCTAGGGTCTGTAGCATGTAGCAGTCAAAGTTCGTCAGTGTAATATGTCCCCCGTCACTTCCGTCAGCTCACTGTTATAGACTCACACACATTCATACTGGCCATTTGATGTTACACTTTTATATTTAAACAGCTATTTACTCAAAAAGGAGCCAGCGGCTTTTAAATTTTTCTTATGGAAAAATTAGAGCGCTATCGAAACTCAAGACCCCCTCTCGGCAGCGATTTTAGGTTCTTTAAGAGAACCGAAGGACCTTTAAACCATGCAGAGGATGTGCATCTATCTTTGCGTGTTTACTCACAAGGAAGTAGGCTGCTTTAACGACTTTTATGAAGTCCGAGGAGCTATCAAAACCTAATACTTCCCCTCGGTAGTATCTTTTGACTTTTCTTATGGAAAGTCGGGACCCGTCAAACCCCTAACCGAGTTTTTGCGTGCCTCATTCAGGGAGGTCACTTTTATATTGTGTGCGAGGGAAACCGATCTTCCCTTGCATACAATAAAGGAACTCAAAACCTACACCCTTAGATTTTAGCTGTATTTTAGAAGATTGTACCTTTCTTCCCGGTCTGTCACCGTTAAAATCGCACCGCTTATTAACACGTCTTATTACTTATTAATGCGTATGCAACAATTATTCTGAACCATTTCTCTGCACTTCAAGAATTACTAAAACAGCTCACTCAGAACTAACAACACTCGAGATTTTTAACAGGAATCTTCTTACCTTTTAGTTTGTGGCCGCTGCTGTGATGTGTTGTCCTTCCGTGGCAACACTATCCAAAAGTTGTTTTCATTTCCGGGGCGCGGGCGGGAACACCCATTTGTCCGAGCTACCGCACCCTGTTGGCGATCAGACGCCTCGGAGCTCCTCCGGTCCTTGGACCCCGGAAACAATCGGACACACTCTATCTAAAGACTCTTAAAATAAACAAATCTCAAACAGTTTCTAACTTTTAGCTCCTTTAATCTAAATTAAGGCAGAGGAATGTTTACAGAGATCAGCGCTGAGGGTCCCGTCTCGGACCGTCGGCGTCTGTGTAAGGATGACGAAGACCCGGAAAGAAAGTCATGTAGTTTTATATCTGGCTCTCCAATGCAATGGATGTGCACTCCCTCAGAGATTATCAGTAGACTATGTGTCATCATTGTGGTCTCTATCTGTTAGATTGTGTAGTAGCGGGTGTCCATCCTTAATCTAAGTGTGCTGTGGCTTTCTAATCAAACCAGTTACAGCCTGCTCCACTATCAAACCCAGTGCCCCATCTTCAGGTCATTTATGATAATCCTTGGCCCATTTATCCTTGTATTGTATGTCTATGAGCATTCTTATCCTATTGTAACAAAAGGGAAACATTAGAACTTATATTTTATTTCACTATAGTATAAATGGGAAAAACAGCTATGAGCATAATAAAGGTTATTCCTAACATTGTTTATCAGCTAAATTGTGTAAGAAATATGCCACATTATATGGGCAAAAACATGTAAATGATTAATCATGGTCTCACACGGTATCACAAAAATGTAGCATTTTACCAGGGGTGTGTGAGACATTTGAAAGCCGCTGTAAATGTGTAAGTATCCAGCCCCAGAAAGGGAAATACATGTTTGGAGACAACATGTCTTTACCATGAGCTATTTCCACATTCAGTCTTTCTAGCAGAGTTTGTGGTTTCTGAAACATGTCTAACATATGCAATGTGAGCAGGAAAGTTCATCAAAGAAAACACTGTCATAAACATTTTCTCAACGTGATATCATTATTATTTAAAGGGATTCAATAATTGTCTTTTTGTCAAAAATCTTTGAGGTCAGACGTGAAGTAATGCTGTGCCAGGTCTGCTCTCTTTACTCTGTTACCTGCTCTATACTGAAGGTTTTTGGATGAGTGCAGACTTTGTCTAGCACGTTTATGACCATGTAATGTACACCGCCATACAATCAATCAAGAGCGCAGGGAAAAATATGGTTTGCAGTTAAGTGGAAGAGTTTTGGGTAAATTTCTATTGCTGTTTTTCACCGGAAAGAATTCTCCCTGAGTTTTTAGCACTTCAGTGCATCATCTAAATCACAGAGACCTATACTTTTCAAACCCATTTAGGTTCTGAAAAGCCCATTACGATGTACTTAATTTGTTCACACATACTCTGAGAGCTTTTATTATTCATTTGGTCTTTATTCATGCAGCTGTTGTTTTTTCTCTGCAGTCTCTGAAAGAGCATGTTTACAGCAATGTGTCTGTGGTCCCTGCAGCATAAGGAAAAGCTATGCACTAAACCTCCAAATTTTTTGACAGGGAGAGAACTATTTTATCTGCCATACACACTTATATGTACACGTATAAGGAAAGACATCAGCTGAACTGCAAACTAAATGAAATAGGGTAATTGAATTACCAAACAAGGACATATAGTGTAATTTCTTGCTGTACATATTCATGTTTTTATTATGCTCCAAATTCCAGGTCAGATTCTGATTTAAGACTAAATGGTGATTTGGTAGTTAACATTGTCACTTCAAACTTTCTGCTTTGTAAGTTCTCCATGTGAATGTATGCGTCTTGTACTCTGGGTACATCACCGAGTACACCCATTTTCTCCTACAAACCAAAAACAGGCATATTAGGTTAGTGGTGATTTAATTGATGATTGCGTGTCAGCTTTGCCTTTCATTGGCATTTAAAGACATGCAGTTCTGAGGAAAACACCCTCCAGAATCACATTTCCAAGCCTCTAATACTGATACTTTTGTAAGCTGATATCCAGCTAAACCAAGTTGCTGTTTATTTTTTAAAACCTTTAAAAACATTCTGTGACATAAATGGTGCAATAAAAACCTAAATCATACCTTCTAATCAACTTTACTGTCTGGTTAAAGTCTGTGTGACATAGCTCATCTAGGCTACACATAGTATGAATTAAGCCGCATGCTTGTCAGAGAGGTCCAAGCATGATGATGACAACTTAATCCCATGCTACGCTATGCAGACACTCTAGCTGCACTGATGAAGATTTACACACATTTCCATGCTTAATGCTTGAAATGGCTTCAACAATGAAGAAGCGTTTTATTTTATTTAGACAATAATTATTTAACACCCTGGGGCATGACTGTGTCTAAGGCATTGAACTGTCAGCCTTGCATTGTTGGGCGATTATCAAGTATAACAACATCAAAACAAAACACACACACCTACAGAGCCTTCTACCGAGATTAGAGAACCTTATCCGAAAAGGAGAAAAATATTCAGTGATGTGTGGACAAAAGTCTATTTTCAGAGGAGACAAGACAGACTGGTGTGAGATAATGGCAACAGTAGCTAAAATACAGTTGTTAGAGCCAAGATTTGCAGAATACTATTTCTGAACACACAAAACGTCAAACCATAAAGCACATAAGCTACAGCACTATGAGATCACACCCACTGCCACTGCTGTCAGCTAAGATTTATAAATTGAGCCTATTTCCACTTCAATAATAATAAATACATTTCAATAAATTTGGACTGCTGGTGTGAACAGGTTAGAAAAATGTTGCCTGGTCTAACGAGTCTCAGTTTCAGCTGGTAGGATTCAAATGGTAGGATTCCGAGTTAAAACATAAAGACATGGATCTATCCTGCCTTCTATGAATAGTTCAGGCTGCTGGTGGTAATATAACAGTGTGGGGGATATTCTCTTGACACACTTTGGTACCATTTACCATCATTTGAACACCACAACCTACCTGAATATTGTTACTGGATCAGTCCATCTCTTTATGACCACAGTGTACCCATCTTCTGATTGCTAATTCCAGCAGGATGATGCACAATGACACAAAGCTTAAAATGTTTCAAACTGGTTTCTCAAACATGACAATGAGTTCACTGTACACTAATGGGATCTACGTCACCCCATAGTAATTCAGTGGAGCACCTGTGGGATGTGTAAATAATGACAGAAAATCTCAGAACAATGTTTGAATGTTGAGGCCATTTAGGCCATGAAGTGAGGCAGTTCTTAATGAAAACCATGTCAAACCAGGTTTTCACAATGTGTACCCAGTGAAGTGACCATTGATGGTATTATGTCTTTTTGATTTTCAAATTAATTTACCACCATAACCTTTTAAAAATGAAATAAGGACTTTATTTTATTGGTTAAGACCCGCTCACTGAGTCACTGCACCTGCTCTGAACAAGCCGTTCTGTCCCAATACAGAATGAGGACAGCTGCTGTATAAATCATACGGAGGACCTCTCTTGTCTGGTCATTTTGTTCTTGTTTTGTTTGCATATTGACTTTAATGGACAGAATTTTGTGGTATACTTTTTAATGTTAATGCTGAACATAATAAAAATGTTACTGATTAGTTTGTTGATAATGTGCTGTATTCATTAAATGGACCAAAAAATGAGCCAATAAAAAGATCAATTATTTAATCTGATCACTCTCTTATTTTCCAACCTTAAACCCATCCCCAGTCCTTAGTGTCCTTGATGCCTTGGCTTGTCCTCTCCTCCCTGATTTGGCTACCAACCAGGCACCCACATGAGGTCATTTGATCTTTGATGTGAAGCTATTTGGTATTGCCTCTCCAGTGTAGGAGCCATGTATGCTGCCTTTGATCGCACCCTTGATGTAAGTGATGTAGTGGCGTTTACGCGGTAGCCGTCTGCAGGCAGCCCCCTTCAGATCCCTGGCATTTGGTACCCCACCCTCCCTTGAAATTCCCTCCTTAATGCTGACACCTGATTTTGGCCTCTCTGACAGATAAATCATAACAATCACCTCGCATAGCTTTCACTGAACTACACAATCTGCTGTATGCTGTCAAGTCCACATACCGTAGTTCTATGTCTTTCGCCACTGAAATATGGCGGTCAAACACTACGATCATACCAGTGTTGAAATGGTTTGTTCCCACAGATAAGCAGCTTGACTTGGAAAATTAATAAAGCCAGGGAGCATGTGAGGGGGAGAAGGGCCTGAAGAATCTGACTTAGGCACATGGAACTTTCTTTTTACACACAGGCTGAACTATGTTTATTAAAAAAATAGAAAAACATACATGTTGACTGACAAGAGGGACTTTAATGTGCCGTAACAAGTAACAAAAAGTGGTCCTGTATATGCAAAAGCTATATGTCATTACATAAGCCCCATTAGCATGTGTGACTGAAAACATAAATCCAAATATATACCACAGTCGTACATAAACAAAGACAAACACAAACCACATGTTATAGGCATTGAGAGACAGAGCTCAGAATAAATAGGGAGAAAAACAGGTGATTCACACAGATCTCACATCCTGACGTATATTTCCTCTGCAAAGCCCTTAAACTTTCACAATTTGTATCCCTACAAGCAAAAACTCCAGAGTATTTCACTGGGGTTCCGTGCAACTGACCAACACGAAGTAGTGCATAGTTGTAAAGTGCAAGGAAAATTAAATGTGGTCTTCAAAACTTTTAGCAAATGAAAATGAAAGTACATGTGGCCTTCCCAAGAGAATACTTCGGAGTTTTTATGTACTGTGTCTCTACCAGCTTAGAGGCTTAGAATGCTTTCATCCCAGGATAGTCTAGGTCCCTTAGTTCAATTTAGAAGGGAATGGTGAAAAATGTAATACTTTCATTTGGTTTAGGTTTTATTTACTGCACTGGAGAATGACATTGAATTGAGATGAGTTGATCAAGGGATTAGAAACAGCTGTGGAAGAGTAAACAGACCAACTGAGTAAAGGTGAATAATTAACACAAAGAAAGCTGAACTAGACATAAAGAAACTGCAAACCAAAGGGAAAAAGACTAACACTGATACAAGAGAATAAATCCAAATGCACAAAGAACAGAACACAAGAATAAACTAACTAAAAACAAATGAATGAACTGATATGGCAACAATGTTCTAGCAATAATAAACATAGAGAAATTAACAGAAATGCAGTAGGAGACAACAAAACACAAATATACTTTGATGTAAATCATTCCTGTGTAGCTCTAGCGGTATGTTTAGGGTTGTTATCCTGCTGGAGGGTCAAATCATGTTCAGCTTCTAACAGGTGTTCTTCTAGAATTGCCCAGATCCATTCATCTGTTCTCATACCTCTACCATCTCCCCTTTCCCTGCTGAATAAAAGCATCCCTAATGCGTGATGGTACCACTGCAATATTTCAAGGTGAGGATTCAGGGTGAAGTGCAGCATTAGTCTTCTTCCATTCAAAGTGTTTTGCATTTTGTTGACTTTTAAAGGCAATTGGGTGCACTGTTTTTTTAATGGTCTCTGAGTAAAGTGAGCGGAATACATATACAAGCCCCTCTTTTTAGATGTCTACTTGAACACAAAAGTAAAAACTATGTACAGTTATCCTTACATTTTTTATTTATGCTCTACTTTAGTTACAAAAAGTCACACTTTTTGGGTGTGAAAAGTTGTGCAAGTGTGGCAGTCAGAACAGCAGAAATGGTATACCCATGCTTTCCACTTCATCATTTCAGTTGGTCAAACCCTGTGATTGCTGTTTGAATTAGTAGACAGGAGATACCTCCAAGTGTTTTTATGCTGCAGAAGAACCAAACAAGACTATTTTTTTACTGAACGTGGGATTTTAGTGGGTTTGTGCATGCAAAACCTTCATCCATCAATGTCAGTAGGGTTGTGTTGCTTGGGTAAAGCCTGAAAAGCATTCGTATGCACCACTGAATCCTGTACAAGAGTTTTTCCAACTCAGGTAAAGCTCTATAAAAACGTCCAGTGAACTTAGTGTGCTGTTAATTGCCCCACTACAGGTGAAGTAAAACCTCAGGTGACTAATAGACACTGGCAAATAATGCCTTCTGTTGGCGCAAGAGATTTGTATTGTCAATATGTGAAGACATACATGTTGTGAAGATTAAAGCATGCTGTTATTTCTATATGATCATACTTTAATCCATTATTTTTGGCACGTTGTATTCAGAAAAACTACAGATGGAACTGGTTTAGGGATGTACCAAACAGAAAAACAATTATGTAAACAGAATTTGGTTGAAGATATAGGTGCCAGAGAGAAATCGAGGCAAGAACAAGAGCAAGGAAAAAACATTGAAAGTTTCCACGAAAAGCTTTCTGTTTCGGCTATACTTTGTAATAAGATAAGTCTGGAAAAAAATCCATATATTCACAATTCCTACATTGATCAGATCTGATGTAATGTTCGTGATTATGAGCACATACTGTATTAGCTCACTTCCACAGGAAGGAGACAAATGTCCTGAAGGTTCAAAAACAAACAGTAGGTTTAAAAACAAACAGTAGATTTAAAAACTGTTTTCTTAATTCAATTTTAATTTTTTTTAATTTAAAAGGACAATTTATTTCTCTAGTACGTTCCTCTCTACCCCAGCAGGGGGCTCCTGAACAAATGCAATTTGGAAGTACAGACTAACCACAGAAGAGAGACAGCAATCTGGCCCTTTTATTTCTATGTGCCCCATTCACCCAAAAGCCAGAGCCTGCCAGTAAAGAGGGGGTTATAGGCGGGTGATAGTTATCAAGGAAAAATCCCCCAGCATTCTACTAAAGACTCTTGTCAGTTTCGATCAGGATCTTTACCCTGCTTATTCCTCAGTTGACTCAGGATGAGAACAGAACTTAACAATGCAACATTCCCCTTCACAAATTACATTCTCCCATTTCCGTTTCAGCCCTTGATGGAAACCCACTGAAGACCACAACACACCAGACTGTCATTTCAGGAAATGATCACAAGGAAATTTATTTTTTTGTTGTCCACACACAAGACTTATTGTTTGACCCATTGTTCATAACTCCCACATAAATTGGTTTTGGAATGAAGCCTGGAGTTGCACCTGTCTATCTACCTGCCTGCATTCTGCCAGACCACTATCATCTTCCCTAACTGAGTACTCAGGACCATCCTGATCTTTCCAAAGTTCCACTCAAATATCATGACCTCCAGAATGTGTTCAGTAATGATCATCTTCCAGGTGCCACTCTCCACCCATCTTTTTAAAATTCTCTCAATGAATAATTTGCCCCTCCTCATCTCCTATGGGCTCAGGGTTTTTCTTTGTGGAATAAAAAAATAAGTTCCTTAGACCTTGCATTGATTACTACGAACTTAATCATATCAGCATTAAAAATAAATATACCTTGCCTCTGATCTCCACTTCTTTTGAAGCCATCCAAGAAGCAACCATCTTTTCCAAATTGGATTTGCGCAATGCCAATCATCTTGTCCGCATAAAGGAAGGAGATGGATGCAAAACAGTTTCCTGGGGTTTACCAACCTTTATACTAGGTTCATCTATAACTACAGCCTCATTGCAGCTCCCCTTACCGCCTTTCATAAAGAAACCATTTATTTGGTCTCCAGTGGCTGAATCCGCTTTCTCGGAAACCAAAGAGAAGTTCTCTTCTGCTCCCATCTGTAAAACTAGCCATTGTACAATGGAGACACTGGCTTGAAGGCTCTGAAATGCCCATAGTCATCTGGACTGATCATAAAAACCTAGGCTACATCCAGTCTGCTAGAAGTCGTAAACCCCATCAGTCTCACTGGCCTCTGTTCTTCTCCAGGTTCAACCTTAGCATCACCTATAGAGCTGGTTCACATAATATTAAACCAGACATTCTTTCCAGACAGTTCTCAGTTGTAGTTGAAAGACCAACTGATCCTGAGCTTATCGATTCCGAGGACTGTACCACTGAAGCAATCTCCTGGGACTTGGAAAGCCGGTCTCCTTCAGCCTCTTCCTGTTCGCTGCAGACCCTGGTCCCATATAGCTCTCGACTTTGTGACCAGTCTTCCCACTGCTAAAAATAAATCTGTAATACTCACAATAATCAATTGCTTCTCAAAGGCTTGTCACTTCGTCAATCTCTCCAAACTTTCTCCAATCCCTGGGATGGCCGGCCTTCTTGTCAGGCAAGGTCTCCGCCTCCACGAGGTTCCTTCTGAGAGCCTTTCACACTGAGGGCACCAGTTTATTGCTCGGGATCTAGCAGGGTTTCTGCTCTGCCTTGGGAGCTTAATGTTGACTTACCTCTGGGTTCCACCACCAGAGCAATGGGTTGTGTGAACGCGTGAATGAGGAACTGGAGAACAGTTTAAGATGTGTGTGTCCTTCTAACCTTGCCATGGGAACAATGACCTTAGACTTAAAGCAGTTGAGTCTCATCACCAACCACTTCACACTTGCTGCAAATGTATCATGAATGTATTATGTTCATGAAAGTCAATTTAGTCTTGGGCTTTAAATTAATTTATTTTGGTTGTTCTTTTTTTGAAGCGTGAAATCATATCTCAAAACAATAAATGGATGTATAACTTTGAAACTATTGGGCATCCTATGTAATCCAAAAATGGTCAGAATTGTACATACACCCCAACAAATACATGGGATGATGTCCCATAAACATTTAACACCATCTATTAACTTCTGACATTTTTGTTTCCGGATATTTTGTCTCTCCTATTGGCAGAATTGGGTTTTTTATTTAAATTGGTTGGGTTCCTAGCACAACTCGCCTTTCAAAATTAGTCCTTACATTTTTAACAGAAATACTGAAGTCATGACATTGGGGAACCCATTGTTGTGGTCACACCTGTCATTTTGGTCAGGTAAACGACTGTACTACGCAGCTCAGCATGCATCGCAGCAACGGACGTAACAACTCAATAGGCGTCGCAACTCTGACGTCATCAGAGCTTATTAAAAGCAGAGGAAACAAACTTTTAACTGCCATTTCCAGCCACAGTGGACCGATACTACATTCAGAGGTTATCTCTGTAGAATCAAAAGCTCGCAGGTCGGTTTCATTGCATTTTCCATCACTGGCCAACCTCATGAGAAGCTTGAGAGAGCTAGAAATCTTGTTGGGATAAGGAGACTAGGAGATTTACTTTACTGATCAAAGACATGTCTGCAAATCAAGAAAAACCCACAGAGATTTTCGAAAGGAGACAAATTTCTGGTTTGGGGACCAGTGGATTTCGTCTCTTCTTTTTGCAGATGACATGGTCCTGCTGGCCCCCTCTAGCCAAGACCTACAGCATGCGCTGTGGCGGTTCGCAGCCGAGTGTGAAGCGGCTGGGATGAAGATCAGCTCCTCCAAGTCCGAGGCCATGGTACTCGACCGGAAAAG
>JAHUTJ010051940.1:0-11454 GCA_036250325.1 Characodon lateralis
CTCTTCAACTGTACCTGGAATCACGAATTATAATGCTAGCTGAATTATAAATATACTTTTAAAAACACATATAGCACATTTCTTCATCAAAAATGAATATTTAAAAGCTTATTTATTCTCAATCACATTCTCCAGCGATACGGTTAGATTACATAAAATCGTCCGTTTATTCTGGTTAACTTTAATATCGCCTGTAATGTCAAATCGACTTACATGAACAAATGACACAATACATTAAAATAATACTAACATAAACTGTTAGAAATCACTTGTGTTAAACGTTCACTGTGATGATTGTCAGCGGGAGCTCAGTGCCGATAGTCCGGTCAGATCTCTATCGGGCTATCTTGCTCCACCGCCGGTAGGCCTGCCGAAGCAAGGCGGCAGTTACTACGGTGGGAGCGGAAAACTCCGAACACGTCGGAGTAGGTTTGAAATTAAGCAATGTCTTGATAAATCAAGCAGATTTTTCATGTCCACAGAATTATAGTCCCACACTAAAAATATTGTAAAACTTCATTTGTGTCACAGAAAGTGTAATTTCTCACAATTTACTCACAGCTTTTGCCAGTGTGGTCCGCCATGGCTGCCCCTGTTTGACCAAACAGCTTCGACCCGCAATGAATCATGGAAAAAGATGGACCGCGAAGGATACTCACAACTCATCCTTCAAATCGGGCAAAAGAAGGACACTTTTGTCGGCAGCATTTGACAGACCTTACGCGCCGCGCTGTGACGTAATCAGCCCATAAGTACGCACTTGGAAGGATCCAGCCCTTGAATTGGGACACACCCTCGGCCTGCACATGGATCCTCCTCCTTCCTGTATATTGACCAATAGGAGAGGAGCTGGAGAGAAGAAGGCAGCCCTCCTCATTTGCATAATGAAGCAGAAATGCATACGTTAAAGGAAAATGAGAGACAAGGAAATGTAAAAAGAACAAAGGCATGTGTAAGAAAAAAGAAAACATTTATATTACTTGATGAAAACGCATGTTTAAGGAAAAGAAAAAAACAAAATATACATGTACATTTGTTGATGAAAACGCATGTGTAAGGAAAAGGAAAAACAAAATATAAACATTTCTTGATGAAACTGCATGTCTAAGGAAAAGGACAAAACTAAATATATATATTTCTGCTTTTATGTTTAATTTTGTCAGGATCGGTCCTCCATATCATACTCTCCCCTTTTGTAATGTTGTCCTTCGGGAAAGGTGGGTGTTGGTTAGTTTTCATCTAAATTCATCTAGTTCATTTATAGATTTATTAAGCTCATTTCTGTTATCGCCGTTGTAATATATAATTCCATTCTGTAATGTGAATATTTAAGTTAATATATGGTTGTAAAGTAGCAGAAATGTATTTAAGTTTCTCTATATACTTTTGTTTTGTGTAGGATTTGGAGTGGGCAGCCCATAACGTCATTGTTTCTGTTTACTATTCTTGTTAGATATGTTATGTGTATAAAGGTTTATTTTGATTGTTTTAAAAGTTGTGCGACATAGTTGTGGGACTCTGCCTTCTTGTAATGTCCTGTGGGAGAGGACTTGGAGCGGGCAGGCCCATAACGTGCTTATTTCTGTTTGCAATTCTTGTCAGAATAAACGGAGGAACAGTCCACTCCAGAGATAATGTGTGTCACGGTCTAATCTTTCACCATTAACCAGCACAACGCAGAAAGGATCCGGTTATACCTGGAGCATTCATTAAACTCCCCTGCTGTTTTCCCCTGCTTCGTCCATGTGTTATTCCAGCATGTTGTTCTGCACAGATGCAGATGTGACACTGGCCTTTCTGCTTTCAGACTGCCACCACATCACCCCTTGGTCATTCCACATGGTAACAGAACCCAAGAGAGCATTGCTGCAACAGAGCATGACTAACTGTTTTCAGTTGAGCAGATGGCTAGGACCTTGTCAGTATTTACAAAAATGAAAGTGGAAAACTCTGACTGAATTGCAATGTTTTGACCAAGGGGATCATGGTTAATAGCATTTTGAAATATATAGGGTTACTATCTTAAATTTTTAATTTAATTTAATATCTTTAATTTTTATTTAAATTTTTAGCGGGATGAGCTTATATTAGGAAATATGAAATCCCCTGTTGGGACCCCAGCCATGGTTACAACATGAAAGTCCTGTATGAACTTTTCTGGAACTTTCAAAATAAATCCCATTAACCTTCTTCCAGCACACCCAGGGAATCAGAGCTTACTTCCCATGACGTCAATGTCCAAATAAACTAACCGCTTCCGCAACATCCTGTCTCTTCCACACTGGTCTCCTGCGGAGCTGGACGGAGGAACACAGCGTGCTAATGTCTCTTTGCAGGCAAACAAACATAACTCTTCAAACTGGATCCAAGAGTGTCATACGATCATGCAATCATATGCATTGAGTTAAATAGGAATGAATTGCTGTTTGTGTATCCGGTATTCATTCATGAACGGGGGTAATTAAGGTACAAGGGTTGCTTGACGTTTCTCTCTGAAGTCCACAGAAGCCAAACTGTGTTCCAGAGAGTTCCCAGCAGAGACCCTGTCTCTACAACGCTGGGTGGAGCAGTTTTCCCAGTCTGAAGGAAGGAGAACGGGACCGTATCACCGTGGTTACAGCAGTAACGTGCAGTTTGGCTGGCCGACAGAACGAGCCACCCCCACCCCACAGCTACGGAGGTTAGCTGCAGCTAACCCTTTGTTCACTGTGGATGCCTTCTCCAACTTCGTCACTCGGTCAACTTTTTCTCAGCACGGTTCACATAAGAGATTAGGTTTGGGCAGAGATAAGTAATTTAGAATGAAATAATCTAAACATTTTTTTTGTTTTATGAAGTTTGGTTTTGTTTGTGTTGAAACTCAGCTACCTTAGTGCTAGCAGATTATCTGCTCAGCACACGTGCTCAGTGTGTGTTCTGTGTTTTTTTAAAGTTAAGATGAACTGTATTTAAAGCGTGATCTTAAACACAGAAGATCGAACACAATGCACCATCTGTGATTATGCATTTTAACCCTTTTATTAATGATATTTTAAAGGTATGTGTTTGATTCTGATGACAAGCTATAGGCTTCTTTTGTTATCTTTAACTGCTAACAGCTAAGAACACGTGCGTGCCTGCTAAAGATCATTCACTCAAATAGGTTGTTAGTTTTCAATCCAGTAAAATAATATTTCCCTAAATATTGTTTTACTAAACTTGATAACTAAGTAACACAATTAAGCCAATTTCTCAAAAGATTTGGTTCTTATTCAAAATAATATTTCTTTAAATATTATTTTAATAAATAAAGGCAGCACTGTTGAGAACTGGTCATCCAGATGGTTGATTTTATTCAGCAGATCATTCTTTGAAATATTATTTTATTAAAATAAATATTTTATCTGATCTTGCATTGTGAATGGTTGTCTAAAGGTATGCCAATTATTGCCTAAGTTAGTTCCAAGACTAACTTAACTTCACTTCCAGATAATCCATGTCTGATCTGATAGTATTGTCTTTCCATTTCACAATGAAAATAGAATTAACAATGAAATGCTGAGTAAGGTATTTAATAACAACCAGTCATGTCCAGCCAACCACTTGAGGAAAATAATGAAACTGACTGCTAGATTTTAATAGTATTAAAAAGTATTTTAAAAGTATTTTACATGATGTATGACAGATATGGATTTTGAAAACTGGATACAGACATGAAGGTGGAATTGACAGAACTATTGCTGCTTATAACCTTTTGTACTCTTCGAATTTCTTTTTAGTAAAAAGCACTCCTGATGTTTTTTCCTCAACCATGGCTGATGACCACTTATACTTAACCTCCTTGTTTCTGGAGATTTCCTAAAAGGAAGTGGGTCCTCTACACTGTTGCCACATGCTTACGAGTGCTTGCGTCGCAATGAGGGATTACTGTCAAGTTAACAGGTTAACAACTTTAGTCGATAAACTGAACCTCCCTCCTTAGATAGATGACTTTTTACTAATTGGTATAAAATGATCAACAATATGTGATTTTATTGTATTTCTTTGATTGAACTGGACTGTATGTAATTGGATCTGAATCTAACTTTATCAAACTGCTGTCTGTATAATGTATAGTCTTATTCTATATGGCACTATATTAAGACACTATATTAAACTGAAGGTGTAGTGAGTATATGCATTCATGTAGAAAACTAATATATCTATATAACCTAATTGATTTGAAAAAAAAAAAACATTACCATTGCTTGTTATGTTGTCTTTTCATCAAGCTGCAGTGCCAGCTCTCTTACGTTTCTCAATAATCCCCTCCCTGGTCTCGTCATGGTTTCTCCCTTGCCTATAGATTTGCTACTTTTTTTATTAAAGCTTGCATGAGACGTTTGTCCTCCTGTCTGTGTTTGTGTCCTTTCACTGCTACATGACATATGACACATGCTGGATTTGGAAATGTCGACAGCTTCATACCAATATGTTGTTTGTCTGCCCCCAATGAGGTCATAGACGAAGAAATAATGGCTGACTTCTGAAGAAGTAAAGTTTAAAGATCACACTATCTGGGAAATACACAGGAAGGTTGATGTTTTTAGTAATTCTAACTGCGTTAAATGTGGTAATTCCCAATGTAAGATAATAAAGACACTTTGTAATGTCAAGTCTGTAATTAATATGAATTAAATTTTTTTTTTTAAATATCTGTTTAAGAGCGACAGTATGACATTGCCTCTTTTCACAATCTAAATATTTAATGCTGTACTTATATCCTATAGTTCTCGAAAAGAAATGCGAAGCAGGTAACATTGGTATCAGTAGATTTATGCTTTACAAAGACCAGAGCATGGAAATTGACCACCAAATTCTGATCGGTGCCTCTGTAATTTTTTTCTTGTAGGTACTGGGTCAGAAGAAGGGAACAAAACTGCACAGCTAATACTGGCTGTGACCCATCGGATAATGTCTGTGTAAACCTTTTTGATTTATTTGGTAAGACAGTTTAAAGCTCCACAAAAAGCCTGAGGGAGAGAGACTGCTCTGAATGTACACTTACACGCAGTGGCTGATGAGACACAGCTGGCAACAATTAGCAGCAAGCTAAGAGGCAAGAGGCTGAGAGGCAAGCAGGGAAAGTCAAACCAAATATAGGGCAAATTTACTTTCACATTGTAACTACAAATAAGGAAAATACAAATGCAACCAGAAATACAGTGTGAGCTTTACAAAAGCAAAAGAAATTAACAAAACAAACTAAACAGATTAGCAAATACAAAGGCAATATCTACACAAACCTAAAAAGTTACATAGAAGCAAAGTAAAAAACACTGGCAAGATCGGAAAACAGAATAAATTAAAGGATCTGAAGGAAACGTAAGACTATCTAAGAATCAATAAAATAGTGTTCACTTGACTGTTGAATGTTTTAGTTTTTTTACAGCTTCACTTTTTTCCAGATAATTACTCTGGCCAGATATGCTTAACATTAACTGTTTTATGGATGGAATGTATTTCAAACCGGATAGTCACTGTTACAGGTCAGGACCCAACATGGAGTTTGTTTTAAATGATCACAGATTATATATTGTATTAAGCATAAAACATGACTTTTTGATACTAAATTTGTTTTAACACATCGAAAGCTGTTTTTGTTTTGGGTCTTTGACCTTCTCTAAAATTATTACTTGAACGGCAAAACTAAAAATCAAGGGTTACATACTAAAGGTAAGATCTTTACTTATCATAATATTTTAATAGAACCCCATTTCAAAACCCTGAACTATCCCATTACAGACCTGAGACTGTATCGTTTTACTGACCATTATCCTCTACTAACGTTTTAAGCCCTGTGAATAACGCTGATAAAGTAAGATAACTTAAACATGTATCATTAAATGTTTATTTTTACCGATTAATATTGCAGAAATAAAACTGTTGGATTTATTTCCAAAGCCTCTTTAACATTGCAGTTACTTGGCCTGCCTTATCAATTTCGATTATGTTTATGTAAATTTTTTTCTCACTTTGGCTTCACATCCAAGCACAGAGAGAAGATTAAGACATTTTATTTTGAGAATATCTAAGTTACTGGATGAAATTTGCTCTGCTCTGGTCTGCGAGTGTTTTGTTAAATAGTTCAATTAAATTCACTTCAGGTCTGGATTAAAGCTTTAAGTGATTGGTAAAGATTAGACTGATGCCCGCAGCTTAAACAATAAAATGGCTTGTAGAAAATATTAGCTCTTATTTGATCTTCTAATCAGTCTGGGATTGTTAAAATAGTAGTGTGTAAATAGTATATTAAGTAAAATAAATTACATAAAGATATAAATATAGGCAAGGAAAAAAACTTAATTTAACTGGGATTACTAGAACAATGGAACAAATAAAGATAATTACATTTGAAAACATGTAGAGAATAAAAAAAAACATTATAGAACATTTTAACCATAACAGAAAAAAAGAATTGATAGCATCGCATAGCATTTAAAACAAATAGTTAGTAAAGACATTATAAAAAAATTACTTGATTAAGTGATCTTTGATTTTTATAGTGAATACATAAACTGTAATGTTTCCAGTCCTGAAACTGTTCTAACTTGTAAATAAATCCATATCAGGATTAAAAAGAGATGTGTGCACAAGCACAATTGAAATCTTTTAATTTCAGTTAAAGGCGACATATCATGCAAAATCAATTTTTTTAGCTTTTAAACACATTTTGTGTGTATTGGGAGTGTCTGAAAGTCTAGAAAATTTTAATTCAGTCGCTCCAGATGCTGCTATGATATATTTAGATTTTTGCTTTTTGTGGTCATATTTGGTCAGTCTGTTCAGAGTTTTCCATTTTCTATTAAGTTCTATTTCATCCCTACTGACTGCCAGAGGCGGTGCTTCAAGCACTGAATGATCATTCTTGCGCATGTGCAGGTCGAGAATTTAATAACAACATAGTCAGATGTGACCTACGTGACTCTATATAGTCACATGTCACCGGGAGCTCAGTCCCCTTCTTTCTTCTTGTGCACAGGTTGATTGAATGCAGGTGTGTTCGTTGTTCCCCGTTTCTCTTGCTGCTTGCTGCTGGTAGCCTCATGACCGATTGTGGTCGGAGCTGCAGATGGTTCTGCCCTCCAGAGGCTGCGCAAGCTGTTTTTTCCTCCAGGTCTTCTGGTAAGTTTGTTCGGCTCGCCAGTGGCGTTTTCTGCTCGTGCTGAGTCCGTTCAGTAGTTGCTGTTCGCTTTGCTTTGCTTTGATTGCGTGACTTGCCAGTAGCGTTTTCTGCTTGTGCCGAGTCTTATTCCTTTGTCAGTGTTGCTGTTTGTTTTCATTTATACATTGCTCGCTGACTGGCCAGTGGCATTTTCTGCTCGTGCTGAGCCTATTTACCTTCTTCGGCAGTGGTTTGCGGCTCGCTTTGATTTGTTCCCTGTTTATTGGCTAACCAGTAGTGATTTCTGCCCATGCTGAGTCCGTTTAATTTTTTCACTGACTGGGCTGTCTCTGTCCAGCAGGATCCGTTGCTACCTGGACAGGCTGCGGCTCTGACGAAGCGGTCCGTGCCTTTGGCATCTGGGAGGAGGGCTGAGCGGCGCGGGCCCTAGGGCCTGTCCACTAAGGTGGATCAGCTTTCAACGGAGCTGGCCCAGATGAAGGCCCTCCTTCAGTCTCTCCGGGAGGATGATGGCCGCAGCGAGACTTCCCCTCCTAAACAGGGTGGGTCCTCGAGTTGCGAGGATGATGCTATTTTGGTCGTGGCCTCGGTCACCCTTTTTCGAGAGGACTTTCTGGAGTCGGGCTCCCGGACCTCAGGTTTGGGCTCCGGTGCCTCTCAGGGAAATGCAGGGGAGCCGGTGTCTGCAGCTATTAGAACGGTTCTGGGCCACATGCAGCTGGATGTTCCGCCAGCCCAGTCTGCTCCATCTAACGCCTTCTTTAGGCATCGCGATGCCGAGGCCGCCTTTGTCGTTCCTCCCTCGAGTATATCCAGGAGTTGCATGCTTGCTGGATGGACACGAGGGCCTTTTCCCGGCCGACGGCGGTTGGCAGGGCCCTGGCTGCCATGCATGAGACATCCAAGTTTGGGTTGGGCTGCCTGCCCCAATTTGAATCTGCCATTGCCTCCGTTATTGTTCCTCCTGATGAGGCGTTGAGGCCTAATGCCCGTTTTCTACGGCCGCAATGCTGTGTCATGGAAGATTTGCTTTGTAGGGCCTACGACTCAAGTGCCCGGACAGGCCGGATCGTAAACTCACTCTCCCATCTACTGTTGGGCCTCTCTTCCTCTTTGGAGTCGGTTCCCTTGGAGCAGTCGACTCAGGGCTTGTCTTTGCAGGCCTTGACCCTGATGACGTCCTTCTCGACACTGGTCCATGCTTGGCGTCAGGTGTGGCTGGTGCAATCATCTTTGACTGAGCCCTGCAGGAGAACACTGAGGGCTCTTCCTGTGGTTCCGGGGGACCTACGGAGCAGCTCTTTGGCTCCGCCGCGCTGGAGGCCTTAGAACGCATAGCCCAGGCCTCCTGAATGAGGCAGCAGCTGGCGGGTCTCCATAGTCCTGCCTGCTGGCATATTGCTGCTGGGGCAGCTGGGGGCTCGTTGTGGGGTTCCTTCCCCCCTCCTGTTCCTTTCTTAGGGTCTACAAGCATGGCTCCTAGGCCAGGACTGGCTAGGGCCCAGGGAGACCACGATGGGGGCCGGGCTTCGCACCAGTTCGGGCTGCTCAATCTGGTCGACGTTTCCCCAGGCCCTCTGGGGGCCAGGTGGCCCGCCAGAGATGTTTTGGAGCCAGCGGTCGTCTTCAGTTCCGCCGCCGGCCTCCCATCCCCAGCTGAGTCAAGACGACTGTCATCTGCCACCCGATGAAGGCTCGGGCCTGGACCGAGAGATCTGTACTTTGCTGGACAAAGGTGCAACTGTTCCAGTGGACCCCCTGCGGGATTCAGGAGGCATTTATTCAGTTTATTTTGTGGTTCCCAAGAAGACCGGCAGTCTTCATCCAATAATGGACCTCCGGGGTCTGAATGCTTTTCTGAAGGTTATGCCCTTTCACATGTTGACCACCAGGGAGGTCCTGCAGACAATCTTTCTGGCCAGTTGTTCACATCTATCGACCTGAAGGACCCTTATATGTCCCCATTGCTCCGGATCATTGGTGGTTTCTCCGTTTTGCGTTTCAAGGGCGGCACTTCCAGTTCAGGGTCCTTCTCTTTGGTCTTTCCTTCTCTCCACGGGTGTTCATCCAGTGTGTGGCAGCGGCCTTTCCCCCCCTGCAGGCACAGGGACTGCAGATCCTGCCTTAGTTGGACGACTGTCTCATTTGTGCTGCGACCAGCGATCAGGTGGTCCAGGACACTCAGACAGTGCTCGCCCACATGCGTCAGCTGGGTTTGAGAGTGAACCTGAGGAAGAGCAGTCTGATCCCCTCGCAGGTGACTATTTTCCTAGACTATTTTCCTAGACTCTGTTTCCATGACCACCTGATTTTCCTCTCCACTGTCGCTACATGCATGCTCAGTATTAGGGTTTGCTGCAAAGTCAGCGCCAGTGTCTGTCCACTGTCGCTACGTGCTAATCCAGGAAGAGTGACTGCTACAAGTCTCTGACTCGATGCAATCTGCTGGGTTTCCTTTGATAAAAAAAACTTTGTATCCAATTTGAATAAATAACTGAATGTGACTGCACTGTTCAATGGTTAGGATTAATTGGAATGTATGTACCTGACTTTGTGAAGTGCCTTGAGATGACATGTGTTGTGAATTGGCGCTATATAAATAAACTGAATTGAATTGAATTTCAATTAAAACAGTTAGAAGCCAAAATGTCTAATTACAGAAAAGTTAGAAGAGGGTATTTTTCTATCAATGTCTTTGACTATTGTTACGGTTTCGTGCATAATTTTATTTTATGTTCTGCATTTATTTATTCATTTAGCTTATTCCCTGTTCTTTTTAAACTACTTTTGCTCTCTGCCTTCCCCATATAAAGTACTATAGTTTACCTTCCTTGGTAAATATGTCTGTTTTGTATTTATCTGTGTTATCTTTCCAGGACCATTTTGTATTGTGGTATTTTCTGTTCGAAATTATCTGTTTATCCAGCGCATGTATCTTTTGATTGAATTAATATAGTTTTAACAGTGGGTGGCATGGAGCAGCTGCAAGTCTTCTTACTCTTCACAGTATGGAGTCTGTGGGGCCTTTGATGGGAACTTGTGTACTTCAATTAAATTTGTGCTTCTGCTGCATGAACTTGGGTTACATGCATGGACATTACATTTTACTGTAGGCAGTGTTGTTGGATTAAAATACAATGGCAAGACTTCTAATAACCTGCTCTCTGATAAACTGGCTGAAACCTGTTATGAAGGCTGCATGCGTGTTGTCGTGTAGCCTCTTAGAGGGCTCCTACTGTAAAGAAGGAAAGCTGATAACAGCTGAGCATCAGTCAACATCAGACTTCTCTCAATGCTCTGTATTGATCCCCTAGCAAAGGCACATAATAAATTCAATTTAAAGATTCTGTTTACTCTCCTCCGCTGAATGTCAATGAAATTCAAGTCTACAGTAAACTTCCACCAAATCACTCCTGCAGAACAACATGTGTTCAGTTATGTCTTTGATTTTAACAATGTCATTGAAATTTCTTAGTAAATAATGTATTCACAGGGGGTTTTAAACCTTTAGGACAAACGTAGTGAACACACTAAGTGATGGAGTTTTCTACTTTTGGAGGAGGACCAACTCATTAGGATGATTGTCTGAGAGGCGCCTTGGACCACAGATCATGAAGGGCATAATTGGCCCAGAATTTGCAGCGAAGAGGGAGACTTTACTTTAGGAGTTAATATCAGCCTGTTTGTTCGGCTTTGAGACTGAGCATTTTCCTTTGTCTTCCAGATTGCATGTCATGGTTTAGATTTTGGCTTGCAAACCAAAATCTAAAAATATACTATTGTAACTATCGACAACCTAGGGTTCAGACCAGGAAGCAGGGCCATAGTTTAACACTTCCCTCTGCAGCTTCTGTACTGCTACCCACCCATTACCCTATTAAGACAGTGTCTCGCCCACGGCCAAAATTGAATAGATTAAAAAATAATCTAAAAGGAAGAAATTAGGAAAATCTCATAGAAATAAACAGAACTCAGACTAAAACGAAAAATAAAACAATTAAATGTGGCTTACTGAACATAAGATCTCTCTCTTCAAAGACTTTGCTAGTTAGTGACCTGATTTGTGACAATCAGATTGATTTATTTTGCCTCACAGAAACCTGGCTGCAGCAAGAGGATTATGTTACTATAAATGAGTCAACTCCTACTAATTATTTAAATTTTCACATTCATCAAAATACTGGGTGAGGAGGAGTAGCAACCATCTTTCAGTCCGATTTATTGATTAGTCCCAGACCAATCAATAGCTACAACTCTTTTGAATATTTAATCCTTAGTTTTCCTCATCCAAATTGCAAAGCACTAAAACC
>JAHUTJ010051942.1:0-11444 GCA_036250325.1 Characodon lateralis
TGGCTTAGCACCAAAATACATTACAGACTTGTTGTCAGTGTATCAACCACCCAGACCTCTCAGGTCTTCTGGCTCAAATCTACTCTGCATACCCAGAATCAGAACCAAACATGGAGCAGCAGCTTTTAGTTCTTATCCTTCACTAATCTGGAATAAACTCCCAGGAAACTGTAAAAGCGCCGAAACCCTAAATTGGTTTAAATCAAGATTAAAAACTTATTTGTTTAGAGTGGCCTTTGACTGTGCTGTCTAAACATAATTAGTTGCATTTTCAGTCCAGTTTTACTTTCATTTTTCTATCGATCATTTTATCATTAATTTTTCATTTTTAATCTTTTTTATTATAATCTTATAATTTTAATTATTCATTTTTATTCACTTTAATTATTTATTTACTTTTATGCCACTGCAATGTACTTTTCCTATTATGTCTCTTTCTCTTTTTTTCATGTACAGCACTTGTCTTCCAACTGAAATTTGCTATATATATATAAACTGGCCTTGCCTTGCGCTCCTGAACAGCAGATCGCTGTTTAAGGACAATCAAGCTGGCAGTAAGCCAATTCCAAACACAAGCTGATTTGCTGCTGCATCTCTTATCTGGATTGTCTAAATACAAATATTAGTCATGAAGAGAAAGACAGAATGAGAAAACAATCCATTAGAGCCAACTGAGGACAGATTTGAACCCTGTTGAAATTATATGGTAAGTATTTTTAAACACATGGCTGTGAGCCATCCCTCTAAAGGTAATTTGGTTCTGGTGGAATGGCTGCTGTTTGAGCTCTCTCCATGTCATTCCTCTTTTCTTGGCTGTCCTTCAGTTCTTGTTATTGTGGTTAGATATTGCAAGTCATTTAATCAGATCAAAACATGATGTTACAGTAAACAGAAGCTTTTTAAGGACTAAGAACAATGTGAGGGCTTTAACTGGCTTTTCTTGGTAAGACAAACTTAGTGCTACAACAAGCTCAAACAATGACAGTTGCAATTCACAGTGACACATCTTTTAAACATCATCATTGGCAGGTTGACGACTTAATTAGAGCTTCTTTGACCAGTCTCTTTGTTCGGTATGAGCGTGGAGACTGAATGCTGTTGGTTAGTTTCTATTTAGCCACTTATGGATCCGAGCTGATTGAGCTGAAAGTTGTCTAATTTCTTCCACCAACTGATTTCTTGGTCCATCTCTGTACAATAAAAAAGAAAAAAACCAGTTGCAGCTTGTTGTATGTGGATAAATGTTGGAGGAATTTGGTCTTAAAAGATGCAAATAAAAACCAGTCAAACGTATGCTGTACATGGAGTGTACCTTTATCACAGGTTGTGCACAAACATTCTGCGACTACAGCACTGTAACGAACAGGTGCTCGAGCTGCCAAAATCTCTGATCACTTTGGTCTTTGAACATTTGGAAGTAGTGACAGTCTCCTCCTCTCTGGTTGGATGATCTGTTCTATGCTGCAGTCCAGCGATAACAGTTGTAATAGCTGTGGGAAACTTGTATTGTACAGGTTGTTCTAGTTGAAATCTAACCTATGTTATTAGTTGGGTGGTTAAGTTACTCTTTTGAGCTATTAGGTACCATTCTACAGTAGTTTAATTCTAGTGCATTCTGTATACAAAGGTGGGATGAAAGTATGTCCACTTCTCTTGGCAAATTTTCCTTTTTGTTTTTGTACATGAGTTAATCGTTCATTATACTCAACAGTTGAACTCATTAGAATGTGTTTATTGCCGTAGGACCATCAAAGTCAATGGGATACAGAAAAATCGCACACAGGCAGAGACGCTCCAAAGCTCATGCAAGAAGAGGAGGAAGAGTTGCCCATGGTGAGTGCCCTGCCTTTTTCCCTGTGTCCAAATACCCATGAATATTCCTGTGTATTCATTCCTGTATTATCTGCAGATTACACAGATCTTCAGTTTGGCTGAAAATCCAGCTGAGAGTGGTATAGACCTTGAAAACCAGCTGATGAAATTACTTTACTCCTTACGCTCCTCCGTCCTGCCTATCCTCTGGTATGCCATAATCGTGGAGGGTCCACAGCTGCAACTCATCCAGTGTTCCAAGCAGTCCAGCATGGCTGACACCATGGTGTTAATCGACCCTGGCTTCTGCTATCAGGTCACTGTTCAAAAGCAACCGCTGCTACCCACTCATCTGCTATATGAAATCCACCCATCAAGGTTAGGTACTGCGACTGATGTGGTCAGTCTGCTGTTGTCTCTAGAGAGGTACGTTGTGTGTCAAGGACTTTCACCTAAAGAGTCGGCCTTCAGCAAAGGGCCGATCGTACTGGAGCGGGCAGCGACGTGTGAATTCTTGGTCCAGAAGAATGAGCGAATTTGTGCAAGCTGCAAAGCACTACAAGGACTTCAGATACAGCACAGAGACTGAAAAACAGTCACCCCAACAGAAACCGTGACTTTTCTTCTGCTATTCTGTGCCATTTTCCTCTGTTTTTTTTTTACAATGGCGATTATTGTATAGTAAGAGACACTTGACAGACTTACCTCTGGACTGTGATAGTTTGTTTTGACTAATCACCAATCACCAAAGGAATTCCAGGAGCTGTAAGAGTATAATTCTGTTTTTTCCACAGTTTTATCACACTCTTATAGTTTTTTTCTAAAAGACTGTCTGACTGTATGTTTTTGGCAGTGTGTGAGATTATTTCCCATGGTGCATCTGTTTTTTTTTTACTTGAAAAAATGTCCCTTTTACTACTATTCCATATTTAAATAATCAGCTAATCTCAATTGTTTTAGCCCTTCATTAAAATTATACTATTTGCAGTTTTGGGGCTGTGACTTTGGCCTCCATGGTGTTGCCTCACTACATCAGTATGAAAAAGTAATGAAGTTGAGGGCAGTGGGATTCTCTTTAAAGAAAATGTGTCTGCAAATTGGATAGTGTTTGTAATTCTAAGGGGTTTTCATTATCACTGTTGCTGATGGATCTAGGTCTTTTCGCCAATTACTGTTTCTCTCCAACCTGCTTCCATCTCATATCCACGTACCTAATCATCGTGTTGGAGTTCATCTTTCATTGTAGTTCAGTATTTGCTTTTATTGTGGAGGTATATATTTTTTTACAGTCAATCACAGAAAATCACTTAAAATGCTTTGTCGTCACAAAGGGTAGAAATTTTCATTTTAGAAATGTTCGGTACTACATATGTGGCAGACGCCGATCAAAACTGCGAAGGGACGAAACAACAATCAAGTATTATAATAATGTAGCCAGGTTTTCCTTTGCAATTCATTGCCATTGTTAAGAAACTGATAGGCTGTTTGAAATGTCTTCAACACACAGTTGTTGATATATGCAGTGAAATGCAGAAAACATATGCGAGTTCAAACATCGTAAGAAAGAAAACTTGAAAATTCACCAAATAAGAATGTGTAATAGCAGTTTGGTAAGCGCCGAGTTGTTCCTGGAAAATAAAACACTACCTCTCCATATTAATGTCTCTCCAGGTTTCACTTCCTGACATAAAACAGTGGGGTTTCTAAGGGGCGATCATTAGGTCACAATAAAGCTACTCAGTTGTCACATTTAAACTGAAAGTGAACAGTTTGCTCATGAAAACTAATTTCTTTAGTTTTTTTTTTATGGAAAACCCAATAATGTGCTTATAATTTGGAGGGGCTCTGGCAGGTGTTTTTGCACAATGGAAAGCATTATTATTAATGAATGAATTTAAGCCTTTTGCCCTAATTTGTTTTCATGAGTAATACAATTCTTTAAAATTATTTAATTGAATTTAAAGCCATTTGATATTTTTATGTATACATTTGTTTTTTCTTCTGCCCCTGTTCGTTCCTTTGGGATGTTTGTGGAATAGCTCAGTGACTTTTTGACAATGTGAAACTTTATGCATTTTCAATGTATAAATGTATTTTGGTTTTCTTCAATTATTTGTGTTTATTTGATGCTTTAAAATTCTATTGTAATTTGGTCTTTGAATTAAAGCAAATTTGAAGAGTCTGATCAAAGATTTCTAAATTGGTTCCCCCCAAGTAGGCCGTGCCAGAAAACATTTATTCTTTGCTTGTTTTGTGCATTATGTGTTCTGATATGATACTGAGAAACTTATTTGGCTCAGTTTAGATTAATTACTGTATTTGTGGATGGACATTTGTGAATGTTTTACTGTCCTCAAAGAATGACATTTTCACTTTGGTTTCTTTAGAGGTTACCAGAGGTGATAATTTGGCTCCTTCTCAGCCAAAACCTACCACCCAACCTCTGTCACACCAATCTGCTGCATATTCTTTCAACTCTATATTCAACATACCATGTCCAGTATCCCTCCAGTATACCTAAACCATCTAAGGGTTGCCTCTCTGCAATTTACTCCGAACGGTTACACCTGAGCTGTCCCTCTGATATAATTATTTGATTATTTGACTACTCTTGCCAAAGCAAGTTTCATTGCTATTTTTAAATCTTCCTTATCACTCTCGTCACAAATACCCCTGCAGCTTTTCTTCATCCATTCCACCCAGCTTGGACTGTCTCCTTCAATCTGCTGTGCATTATCCAGTGTTTGGATGGTTTATCCCAAATACTTGAGCCCAGCCACCTTCACAACATCTACCTTTTTGCAGTGTCACTGTTTCACCTGATTTCCTCTCATAAACACGTGTACAGTGCCATGCAAAAGTATTCATGCCCACTGAACTTTTTAATAAAAAAAAAAGTTCACTGGGTAACAAGATGTTTTCATTTAACATTTTCTGTTACCTCAAACTGCAATGTATTGTAGTGTTTTTTTTTTATGATCAAACAACTCTATAGTGAAGGGAAAGAAAAATTTGATGATTTTCAAAACATTTTTTTTTTACTAATAAAAATCTGAAAGCTGTGGTGTGCGCAGCTGTATTTTGCCCTCTGAGGCGATGCTTGTTTAGAGCTGTGCTGTGCCTGGACCATCCTAACATGATTATGCCTTGACCTGAACCATTTTACTACAGCTCTGGCTGTATGTGTTGGACCATCCCGACTGAATGAGGCAGGCCACCACCATGTTCCACCATAGGGTTGATGTGTTGCAGGTGAAATGCAGTTTTGGTTTTCTGCATTTTTGGTAAAAAGTTAAATTTTGGTCTTACCTCACCAGAGCCCCGTGTTCCACATATATGTCGTGTCCCCATCATAGTAGTATTTATAGCTAGAGGAAAAACTGCAATTGGGACTTTTCCCCAAGAATGTCTTTCTTCTTGCATGACATACGTTCTGTCTACAAATTTTCCAACCTGAGTTGTGGATCTCTGCAGCTGCTACAAATGTATAGGTCTCTGGGCTATATTATCCCCCATTTATCCATCATACACTATTTTCACTGGGTCTGTTTCCTACAATTCCATTAAATACATTGCAGTTTGTGTTTCAAAATGCAAACATGTTCAAGCGGTATGAATACTTTTGCAAGGCACAGCATTCTATGTTGATTCAATTGACTAATTCGTTATGTTCTATTCAAAATTACGAATTTTACTTTTGGATTATTTAAAAGCTATTTCTGGCAACAATGTATTTTCTGAGTCTAATGCTTGGATCACATGCGTTTTAATACCAGAAAAAAAAAATGTATTTGTTTTATTCCTTTTTATTGCTTGGTGTCCGTTTTTTGCCACTCTGTGTAATAACTGGATGACTTTAGTATCATTGGCGTACATCCGGAGGCATGTAACATCTGGGAGGGGCCTCTGTGTTGTGACAGTGGTGCCTCAGCTGGCTGGGGAAAATTGCGGCTCCTCAGTCGGGGTAGAAGGGGGAGCTTTCTTCTCGCGGAAAAGAGACGCTGCTGACTGAGATGCGCGCGGCTCCGACGCAGCGGAGGTCGCGAGGCTGCTGGTGAATTACAATTGGCACGCGGAGCCACCATGAAAGAATGGCTTTTTTTCGCGTGCGACGAATTTTCGCACCTTCTGCTAATTGTAGCCTTCTAGCCGAAGGGGTTTCGTCTTTACGTCTGGCGTAGGAATGTTTTTGCCCAGCTGGGTTTTGCTAAAAAAGGACCACGGAGACCTTCGAAGGCATTGGTCATGCTCTCTGGTAAGGGCTTCAGCTCCAAGATGTCTCTTTCATCCTGACTTGGGCGTATTGGTGTATCTTTGACAGTCTGCCTATAAATTTTGCATTAAAATATAAGCCGACGTCAACAAAAGTCCTGCTGAAAAAAAAAAGCAGGGGTCCTGTTTTTAGACTGTCTTAAAGACACACCTGCGATATGTTATTGCTTGGATTAATTAGTCCTGTGTGGCTCATTAGGAGCCGGCGTTGGTGTCTTAATGCGGGGTAGCTGTCGGCCTGAAAAGCCGGGCTTTAATAGGGGAGCACATGCTGTTTGCTGTATGACACGTCTGCGCATTGATTGCAAGGACTGAATGGAATAAGGCCAAAGATTTTTCATCTGGGGTGCAGACGAGCGCGCTGTGCGTGTGGTACAGCTCTTAAAAGGCAGGAAATGCGCGGACTGCATCCATATATGAATATAATCAGGTGCCGTAAAGGAGTACACATTTGTGTCAGGCTCGTTGGTAATACAACTTCTCCCTGTTGCTGCATTCTCAAAAGGATCCTGATGCTGCTGTCTCTCACATGTTTCACTGTTTTCACCAATGAGTGCTGCCTGTGCTCAAGCATGCACGTTAAGCCCTATTATTAACAGATTCCTGAACAGGGAGGCCTGTTGGGATGTGAAAAAGCTAATACATAAAAAGTTGTTGCTGGTCAGTCAGAGCTTTCTGGGTCATCTACTTGTGTGTCAGGGGAAACACCTCTGTTTTCAGAATTCAAAGATGGTTTTACTTGGAGCTAGTAAGAATTGTTTAAAGTGGTTGTTGTTTCTGTTTTCTGGTAAACATCTGGACTCTTTAAGTGGGATGTTGTTTGCAGATCCATCTTTATCACAGGTATGTTGTTATGGCAGACTGTCGAAACTTATGTCATAAGAAAAAAGTGCTTAGTCTACCTTTTTGTAAACAACCATATAGTCCGGCCATGTTTTCAAGTACAAACCAGAAGTCAACTTATTTAATTCCTGAGAGGTTGTTTTTAGTCTCTGCAAAATTTTGTGTACACTAATTTATAAGCGGTAACTCTTGGTGAGATCATGTTATTATTCAAATTTTTTATTTAAGCTCTTTCAAATGAAATGACAAAAGACATACGTTTTCTGTTTAATTTGCGAATTTACCCAATACATAATTGTGTTTTTATTTCTTCCCTTGTGTCCTCAAATGTGGGGTTGTGTCACTTCACTATAGCACTCCTTAGTGATTTCTGTTTCATTTTCAAATGTAAAATTCCATCCAAACAAGTATTACCCTTATTTGTGCTGATCATAGATTTTGTAAAGCTCCGACCTGCTTCTGATTTAGGCCCGTTCAGATTTCTCTTTAAGAACTGTAACTAAAAACTAAATTACTTTATTCTACTTTCTGGATAAATTGAAACTAGAACAGTATTAACAATACTTTTTTTTTCTGGGAGTACAAAACATTGTTTATCAAAAAAAAAAAAAGCAAATTACAGAGCTGTCTCTCTTGGCATTACTAATGCAAAAACAATGCTGTCTGGGACAGAGGACCCTGTACAAATGCACAAGTAAGTAAACAAAAAAAGTAATACTTCAAAACAATTTTTTTTGCACACCTCAAAATGTAGCTCTCAACTGTTTTCTACTAGATCGTTTGAAAAATAAATGGCATCTGTGTTTAATTTAATATTTAAATGCAAAAAGCTCTTATGACTGTTATGTTAGACTGTTAAATCATTCATTTTAAGAAGCCTTTTCTGTGAGCGATGATTCATTATAAATATTAGGACCAGAGGCAGCATCACACCTCTCTCTCTCACACAGGATTTCAGTAATATTTCAAAACAAAGATGTGATGATGAAATTACATTTTAAGCATTTTTTTGCATCTTCACTTTTAGGGCAATTAATGCTGTTAGCATTACCAGGTGTGCATTCCCTGTAGAGTTATAAAGAATTTCCTCCCAGCATTTCCAGGTCATCAAATGGGTAAAAGAGAGCATCCTTTCCCTAATACATTCATTTACGCAGCCTGAAGGAAAAGCCAACATGCATCTGTAGAAAATACAGTTTACAGTTCCTTAGAGCTGTTGTGCCTCCTCTGATTTCATTTTAAATACCTCACCTCACCTCACTGAAAATGGCACACTGAGTCTTCCTTCCTCTGTAACAACTTCCATGTGGAAGGGTGGTGTTGTCAGCTCAGTCTGATGGTGCGATGGTGTACTTAATGATCAAAACCGGATGGGATGTTTTTATTAACAAGGTCTGGTCATGCAATGAGTTGACCAATTTCAGTCTCCAGCTCATTTTTATAGAGGTTATTTATCCTTTCTTTATGTTTTTATTGCTGCTCTTTTCATATTTTTTTTATTTGTTATTGTAACAACTAAAGTAACTGATTTGGTAAATGTCACACATCCTCTCCTAACATGGATCCATCATTTTCTAAATCCAACTCACAGAATCAATTGCACAGATTTAAAAAGAAAATAGGCTTGGGGAACCAAGTTCCAGACCTTATCAAGTGGTACTCTTGTCAGCAAAAGGATAATCTACTTTGTCTTTAAATCATAAAAGCACATAAACAGAAGGGGGGAAAATCAGATCAGATTGTCTACTGTATGTGCGTGTAAGTAAAGCATCTGACTGCAGGGCCTTCATAAATCTGACTGCAACAAAAGCCCCGAGCTGTTTCCAAAATCAACAAAGAGGATTACAGCCAGCGTTGAGAGTAGAAACACTCTGGAATTCACGCAGGAGTCCCTCCAGGTGTATAGAGTGGAGGAAAAATGTGTGGAAATAATCCCCTTGGACTACAGAAGCACATTCCTTTCTTTATTGCTACCCCCACCCTATAATAGCAGATTCCAGGTGGATTCCAATCAGCATCTCTATGTTTTGCCCTTGGTGGTAGCAAAGGTGAGTCGAGGCTAGTGAAAGGAGCTCTGTGATTGGTCAGTGTGAGCCTCCTTTGTGCTGCTTGTGTTTTATATCAATATATCATGGGTACAGATGGTGCATCCGGAGATTATTTTGTAAGGGGGTTTAGTGGGGTCGCCTGACTTCCCATAAGCCTGAGCGAAGTTCTGTGGTTTGGGTTCCTCAGGTGGGGGTTGATCAGTGTTAGCTCCTCCATGCTGAATGAGCTGCGTGTCTGACCCCGGTTCAAAGGACAAACACAAGCAGAGGCGGCACAGGGAGGGGAGTCACTGTTTGCTGTTCAGATCTGCGATCTTTGTCACGGTTGTTTTGAAGCTACACCCGTTGTACAGCTCTATACACACTCTGGGATCCTCACACTGGTCTAACTGGAGGTGTGAAATGGTACCGCTGCCCGGGGTTACCATGTGTAGGTTGATAACAGCAGCAGCTGTGTCAACACCATCAGTCAACATGAGGGTGCCAGCCTCACCTGTCCACAACAAGCTGGACGAAGGCTTCCAGCTGCGCTGTCCTACGTCAGCTGCTCAGCACGGCATGGGACAATGCATTTCTAATTGTGGCACCAAATGATATAAAACAAACAAAACAATGTATTGATCCATCTCTTGACAGAAATTGGTGGGAGCTCTTAGTTTTGCTGTATTTAATGTATGGAGGAGAAAATCAGAGTTGACTGCTTGTTGATCACTGACCAGAGCCACTTGAAGAAAATATGACTGATTCTGATCTCTGGGTAATTTATTTGTGCATCTATATATTTTATCAGATTTTAGGCATGTTTAACTTTATTTAGGTTTGGTTCAGTTGCATTTTAATTTGATCTTAATGTCAATATTATTTCTCTTTTTTATCTAGTTTTCCTACGACTTCATCCCTAAGTGCTAAAATAGAAAGCAACTGAACTTCTCTTGTTCCTTGAAGACGTTTCACTTCTCATCCAGATGTTTTTCTTTCGGTTCTGAACGGATCTCAAGAAGCCTTTTGGATGAGAGGTGAGAAGTCTTCAGTAAACTGCTTGCTTTTTACTTTAATGACATTTTATTCTAGTAACTTAACAATAATTGTTTTCGCTGATCAGTTTCTGGTGGGATTGCTGATTGTTGTTGCACTGTTGTTTGTGTCACATTTGACTTTATGAAAAGTTCTCTATAAATAGAGATAAAAAAACAAAGCAGGGAAACAGAATGATTGGAATCACGTTCATCGAGGGATAAAAACTGCATAAAGCTGTACGTGTTGGAGAGTTAAGCCTTACTGTCAATGTTATAACCTCTTGTGTATTAGTCCTAAGAAGAAGATACAATGTTTAGATCGGAGTTGAATATTGAAATAATCTCTCATTTACATTTGTGTGTTCTGTGCTGCACCAGGGCAGCTCACACTCAGATCACAGTGCATGTTTAACTAATACAGCCTCTTGAGTGCTATCTAAATCATTACTCAAAAGACCTACACATGCAGAGTCAACATCTATTTGATGCTCAGGTCTCTACTATTGACGTTTAATGGAATCCTTTCTTTGATGCTGCTCTCTGAGACTCTTCATCTGATTCTCCACTATCCCACCCTTTGTCCCACCAGCATCCCTTTGGAATGCGGTTCCTTTGTACCTGGCCACATCTACAAACCAGATGTTTGAACAGTTAGCACCTGAGTGCAGCCACTGATCCTGTCAGGTGCTCTGTATTTTAGACGTTGTAATGATTAAAGGATTAAAACTGGCTGTCCTTTGTTCTTTTATGGTTTATGGTAAATGGCCTGTACTTGTATAGTGCTTTATCAAGTCCTGAGGATCCCAAAGCATTTACACTACAATCAGTCATCCAACCATTCATTCACACACTGACAGTGGTAAGTTACAATGTAGCTACAGCTGCTTTGGGCCAGACAGAAGTGGGGCTGCCATACAATGGGTGCCACTGGGCCCTCTGAAGTGTCTTGCCCAAGGACACAGTGCTGAGATGGACAGAGTGGAGGTTTGAACTGGCAACCCACTGGTTACAGGACCGAAGCCACAGTCGCTTCTCATAGTTGGCTTCCAATCTTTCTGCTGCTTCTCCAAAATCTCATAAACACGACACTCTGAGCTACAACCAGGCTAATATAATTACACACTGAAGTGCAACAAACACTGGCTGTATTGTTTAAAGTCAAGTTATCTTATACTTGTTACACACAGCAGACCTATACAGACTGGAGTAATTTAGTTACAGAAACCAGGAGCTCAGTTGGAATAAAAAAAAAAAATAAATGTTTTCCAGATAATATCTCACAGTCCAGGGTTGATGATGCTATACCAGCACGGCATGTTCTCCTCCTGATATATACAGGGGTTGGACAATGAAACTGAAACACCTGTCATTTTAGTGTGGGAGGTTTCATGGCTAAATTGGACCAGCCTGGTAGCCAGTCTTCATTGATTGCACATTGCACCAGTAAGAGCAG
>JAHUTJ010051943.1:0-11440 GCA_036250325.1 Characodon lateralis
AGTATGCCTTCAATTTTGAATAAATCCCCAACAGTGTCACCAGCAAAGCACCCCCACACCATCACACCTCCTCCTCCATGCTTCACGGTGGGAACCAGGCATGTAGAATCCATCCGTTCACCTCTTCGGCGCCGAACAAAGACATGGTAGTTAATTATCATCAGACTGCATAGTTCAAATTAGAACTTGTTAACGGGGGATTCTGGGATGCCTTGTAGCTGAGCGGACGTGCCGACCTGAGCTCTCTAACGTATCCGTGTTAATATGGTAAAAACAACGCTAAACTAAACCTTCAAGTGGGCGAATAAAGCATAAAAGGCAACTGATGTGGAATGGATTCACGACTTCGAAACAAAGACCGAAAGAAAGATAAGAAAGACGACAAAACTGTTGCTAGCAAACAAGTGGTGGCTAAAGCTAATACTAGCCGAGGCGAGACGGACACGGCGGCTCTTAACGTGAACTTAAATCTGGGTCAATCAGAAGATGGTCAGTCCATGGGAGTGCTTTCAAGTGTACTTGGGGAAATTTGTCAGTTAAACAAGACTCTTTCAGAAAAAATTGACACGAACTTGGCACAGTTCCAAACTTCCATCAACGGAGTTAAGATTGCGTTGGATAAGGTGCTGACCAGGGTAACAGAGGCTGAGAATCGAATCAGTAACACTGAGGACGCAGTTGGTGAGCTCAAACAGTTGACGAAGCAGCTAAACAATGTTAACGAGCTCCTTAAAAGAAAAATCGACCAGCTCAAAAATCATAGCAGAAGGAATAATATTCGAGTGGTGGGACTATCCCGTGCCACCTCATCTATCCTGCACGCCCGAAGGTCCAGCCAGTCACCGGAGGAACCTGTTTTTACGACTCTACAGAAGAGGCCTTTACATTCCTTAACAGCCTGACACAGGAGGAGCAGCAGACGGCCACGGCCAATGATCGCTGACTATTAACACCGAGTTCGAAGAAATGAGGTTCTGTTCAGAATGCTTGTGGGATTATTATACAAGCCCCTTTTGATTGTGCATATTGGAGCAGATTTGATTATTAAGATGAAAGACAGCTTGTGGTTCCCATCTGTTTAGGGTTACTCCTCCAAAGACCGGTGAATTGGTCTGTTGCTGGTTCCTCGACACTTGGCTACAGTGATCCGTCTTGATCTTTCTAAATACATATGGCTTTATCTTCATGTTTAACTGGTCTCTTCTATTTTATTTTAGTTATGTACTATGCTGTCGGTGAGTTCTACTGTTACGTATAATGATAATTCACTGGTTAATGGTTGAAAATGTTATTTCTTATAGTTTATTGGTTTGCCTATTTTTTTATTACATTTTGTAATTGCCCATACACCTGGGTAACATGTTTTTCCTAAGTGGAATTACAAAGCGTTTGTTTTTGCATGTACAAATGTTATGAGAGCTCGCAGGTTTGGTTCATATCTGAGGTTAGCAATAAGGAAAGGCACGCACCTTTGAGTCAACACATTAGGTTCATGTTTGGTTGCCAAGATGGTACGCTGGCAATTGAGAAGAGTGTTGTAGTTGAATGTTATTTTATCGTCTCCCCTTTTGCAACCCCCCCGCCAAGAAAAAACGGGATTCTTATTTATTCCTTAATCAGAGAGACACATGGAACATGATTTTTGTTCATTATGGCTTTGGTGGGTTACAGGGGAGAATTGCTTGTTGACTTCATTGTAGCCATGGTTAATGTTAAGTCCATTGGAATTTGTAAAATTTAATTTTAAAGGATTGAATAGCCCTATTACAAAAATTATAGCAAGGAGATTGGAAAGGTGTCTACCTCTTCTTATCAACCCAGATCAGTGTTTATTTTAAACAGGTTCTCCACTAATAATTTGAGGTGTTTGTTTAACATAATACATCTTGCTAACAAAAAAAAGATACCAAGTGTAGCTGTGTCACTCAATGCTGAAAAGACATTCGATATTATTGAATGGCAATATCTATTTTGTGTCCTCACAAAATTTGGTTTTGGTGTTGGGTTTATAGATTTGATACAATCTCTTTATAGATCCTCTCAGGCAAGAGTTATTACCAACAGGATTACCTCTGATAAATTTCGGCTCTACAGAGGCAACAGATGGGGAGATCCAGTAAGTCCCACCGTCTTTGCACTTGCCATTGAGCCCTTAGCAGAGGCCATTAGAAAAAACCCTATTATTTGTGGCTTTGAGATTGGCACTGATATACACAAGATTTCACTTTTTGCGGACGACATAATTTTGTTTTTGACCAATCTGGAACACTCTCTTTCTTACCTTGAGGAACTACTGGGTAAATACAGTTTTAATTTTCTGGATACAAAGTTAACCTGGAAAAAAGTGAAGTTTTGCCGCTGTCTTTATTTGACTACAGTAGAGTTCAATGCATGTCCACTTTGAAATGGGCTCCTATGGGTTTTAAATATTTGGGAATGTTTGTTGACAGTAACCTTAAAAATCTCCATAGGTTGAACTTAGTTAGGCTGCTTCAGAGGGTGAGTGAAGACTTTGGAAAATGGAGTGATTTACCTCTCGCATTACTTGGTAGGATCACTGTCATAAAGATGAATATCCTCCCTAGAATTCTGTACATGTTTCAGTCTCTTCCAGTACACGTCCTAAAAACATTTTTTTCCTCTCCTACAAAAACAATCAGAAAATGTATTTGGCATGGTAAGACACCAAGACTAAGTATGGATAAACTATCACTGGAGTATAAGGATGGAGGTCTGAAGTTCCCTCATTTTCCGTTGTACTATTATGCGGCTCAGTTTAGGTTCTTGGCACAGATGTTTGATATTGAGACTCCTCCTTCGTGAAATTGGGTCCTTTTTATCCTCCGTTGAATTACCATGTTTATCAGAAGAGATGAGGGATGGCTTGGACAAACCCTTTGTTAAGGATGAATGATCAGATATTGTTAATTAACTTCCTAGAAATAAATCACCTGGGGAGGATGGCTTTCCATCTGAGTTTTTTAAGGAATTTCAAGATCTTATACCAGTGTTGATGGATGTCCTTGAGCAAAGCAGAAGGGAAGGGTGTTTTCCAAACTCATTCTCTCAAGCTGTTATAACAGTCATCCACAAAAAAGGGAAAGATCCTTTAAAGTGTTCCTCCTGACCAATCTCACTCATCAATACCGATTATAAACTAGTTACAAAAATGATAAGCAAGGATATTGGAAAGGTGTCTACCTCTTATCAACCCAGATCAAACAGTGTTTATTATAAACAGGTTCTCCACTAATAATTTGAGGTGTTTGTTTAACATAATACATCTTGCTAACAAAAAAAAGATACCAAGTGTAGCTGTTGAGCTGAAGAGAAAGGTATTAGCCAATTAGAACATTGCTATAAAAATGGAGTGTTTATGTCCCTAGAACAGTTAAAAGAGAAGTTTAAGCTGACAAATAAAGATTTCCTTAGCTACCTCCAATTACATGACTTTATTAGAACCAATCAAAAAGGAAATTGGAAGCTACCTCCCATGTCTCCAGTCGAGTATATGTGTCATACCGGCCAGCCATTATTCAGAACTATCTCGAGGGTGTATACTGCCCTCATGTTGACTCTAGCCACAAAAGATATGGATAGTTCAAGAATGAAATGGGAGAAGGTACTGGGAATATCGATTGAGAAGCAGTTATGGAAAAATTTTGCAGGGAAGCGGTCACCTCTACCCTAAATGCTCAATTTAGGCTGGTACAATTAAATTTTTTGCATCAGCTGTATTTTACACCACATAAATTACATAAATATAACTAATATATCTCCTTTTTGTTTTAGATGTGGCATAGTGGAAGGCACATACCTCCATGCTACCTGGCAGTGTTCTAAATTGCAGGAGTTTTGGCAAGGGGTGTGTGAAATTGAATCAAACATCCATGGTGTTACGATTCCACTGGACCCTGCAATTTGTTTATTAGGGAACTTTATGAATTCCAGTCTAGAGACAAATCATGCTAAGAAGCTTACAGAAGTCCTTTTGGCAATTGCTAAGTTTTGTGATAAAGTGGAAATTGGATGCCCTCCTTCCAATTAAAATGTGGCTTTGTGAAATTAATAGTTGTGTGACCCTTGAGAAAGTGAGACCTTTTTTTAAAATATATGCAAAACCTACCAGCACATTGGATTGACTTACATCTCTGGACGTTCATTCTATGAACAATAGAGAGACATCTGTCTTTCCCTGTTTCTCTGATTCCTATATATTTTTACGTAATCCGTACCCCCCTTATTTTTGTTTTTGTCATATCATTGTAAATGTATTTCATTTCAGTTGCGTCCTACTACTTAAGGGATATTGTTCTGGATCCTGAGCTGACTATGTCTTGTTAGTTAAAAGTTGTAACTTGGTTCATGAAAAAATTCTAAATAAAGTATTCTAAAAAAAAAAAAAAGAACTTGCTAACAGGTAAGTCATTGGTTGGATACGTTTCTGTTGAAAAATAATCTGCATTGAGCAGCAGTACTGAAAGTAAAATTTGAATTGTATAGTAACCACATATCCTGTGTATTATGCTAGCCACATGACTGTTGAAATGAGTTTTCATATTTTTCGCCTTTGGGAATTTTCACCTTTTTTTTTCTTTTGGCTACCGAGAAATCCCCAGACAAGCCATTGCATGATTTTGGGAATAAATTCACAACCTATGTTGCACAGAGCTGTCAAAACTGAAACTACGGTTTCCTCTCCCAACCAAAGTCATACAAGAGTTCTTTTAGAAGTGTTTTATTATTCACAATAATCAAAGCAAACATTTACTGATGCTAATAGGTTAGTTTAATACCTTATTAAATTTCCAGCCTTTCTTCTCCTCAACCCAACCTTGATCCTAAACAGCAGCAGCCCCCCCAGCATGGGTTTTGAACCCATTCGATGTGAAATGTTGCCCAGAAATGACCCAAGAAACAGAAAAATTAGCCTGAATGTTTGACCCAACAAACTTGAATGATCTTAAATCAATATATAATATTATATTGTAGATATGTTTATACTGTTTAAATTGTATTGTATTGCACCGACTACGCCAAAACAAATTCCTTGTATGTCCAAAAACGTACTTGGCAATAAAGCTTTTCTGATTCTGATTCTGATTNATTGTAGATATGTTTATACTGTTTAATTTGTATTGTATTGCACCGACTACGCCAAAACAAATTCCTTGTATGTCCAAAAACGTACTTGGCAATAAAGCTTTTCTGATTCTGATTCTGATTCTGAAGAAGATGTGCCATAATGAGCTTGATCTAGAAAGTCCAGTGACAATATCACATGTCACTGGACACCCCTAGTATCCAGTACTTTATGGGTTAGAGGTGTTATGTTTGGTGCAGGTTGAATCATTATGATGACTTAAAAGATGTTCTCATTTATATTCTTGTCTAGATGAATCTCAACATGTTTCTTCCCGTTGGAAAGTTTAGGACTTTTTGCTTTCCTGTTTCCTCTCGGTTGATGCCATGTGGTGGGTGTGCTCTGATGACTGTGATGATAGTTTTGTAGCTGGAGGTTTTGTGCGTGTCTTGGATGGCAGAGGTTGGTGGATTTTTTGGGGGGTTGGACTATTATGGGGTCCGGGGCCAGTGTGATTTCATTTTGTGAGTTGCTGGGAGCTGTGGACATGTGTATTATTTTGTTGTTGCTTTGGAGGTGTCTTTTGGAAGTGTTGTGCCCTGGCCAGAGGTGGACAATTCAGGTCCAGAAAGTAAAAAGCCTGTACAGAAATGAGTTCCAACGGTTTACATTTCCATCTCCACAACATACACAGGGACTAATCACCTGGTTAAATGAACAGGATAAAGGAAAACTAGGCAGGGCTTTTACTTTTTGGACATGGATTTTCCACCTCTGGCTCTGGCCTAGCTTACCAGCATGGCCAGCTTCATGGAGCCATTGTGGGTGGGAGAGCTTTGGTGAAGGCAGGAGCTGGTTCATTCATTTTAATGTGGGGTGTCTTGAACTGTAGTAGCTAGATGAAAGTTAAAGTGATTGCGATCGGTTTTTGTTGGGATTTTGGGTTGGTTGATGGTCCGTTGGCGGTGGGATTGTGGCAGAGTCCTTCCAGTAGTCATGGTGGAAATGCTGCCTTGTTTGGAAGATGAGTTACCCTTTTACCTTTTTTATTTCTCTTTCTTTGGTCAGTTTTTATCTCTTTATAATTGTCCTTGGTTGTCCAAATTGTGGCCTGAACCAGATACGATTTGTCATGCCATTTATTCCCCCCCCAAAAAAAAAAAGATGCAACAAAAGGAATATCTAAATGTACGTTTTTAGATAAAATCTTCCCTGACACTGCAAGGCAAGCAGACCCGCTATACTTTTCGCCTTTAAAAAAAAAAAAAAGGCCTTGGCATTGCATTTCCTTACTTGTTTCTTCTTTTTAAGAGCTCTGAAGCATACACACAGTGTTTGAACACAACTGTTCTGTTTAATTTTACTAACAGAACTCTACAAGACCTAAAAATGTAAATACAGCATACAAATTATTAGTTTTGATGTTTGAGAGCATGCAAATTAGCAAGAAATTTCTTGGTAATTTCTGATATGCATCTTTGTCATCAGCTTTGGTGGAGGATGATTCAATTTCTTTTATCTCCTGGCTCTAACCCTACTTTAAAGGTTTTTTTTATGTGTTGAAAGAGTAGGGAAATATGTATAATATTGGTAAATGTCAGTTACCAGCCATAACAGGAAAATTAATATCTGATATTGATCCACGTTTTCTTATCGGTGCACCCTAGTTGGAACTGTTTTGGTGGTGCAAAATACCACGGTATCCTTCCTATCATATGTCAAGTGATCGGGTGGCAACAATTCAAACTTAGTTTCATTATAAAACTATTATCCCAATGATTCTGAACCGTCTGGTTTCAATGAATTTGCTCCAGGAGGAGGTCTGGTGTTGAGTAAATCTGTTGTAATCTTCATCTAAGTTGCTCAAAGCTCTATGTACTTTCCCATCTTAATGTGTATTCTCCTGACTAATGGATTTTTTTTTGTTCTCAATCATAGTCGAGTGCCTACAGTCTAGACATATTATTCTGTAAGAAATCTGTAACAATTGTCTAAGAAGGTAGTATGAGCCAAAATGGATCTCTTGTAATCTTTAGTCAAAATAAACTTGTTTAAATAACCTAAACTGCAGTGGTAAATTTCCTTTTTTTTTTGTTTGTGGAGTCTGTTTTTTTTCCTGCTGGAACTATGAACAAACTTGTGACCTCATCAGTAATTTTATCATGTCTCCTGTTGCCTCATAGGAGACCGATCTATGAGCAGTTCCCTGTCTCCATCCCAGCTGCACACGGTCAACATGAGGGACCCTCTCAATAGAGTTCTGGGTGAGATTTTTCTCCATGATGCTCAAGGAAACATAAATCAGCATCTTTTCATTCTGCCTTTTGTGAATAGTTCTGAAATTATTTCTATATTATGTCAGTTAAATGGGAAAAGAAATTCCAAAATAAACCAATGAGACAAAACGGAGTACTGACTGAGATCGTAATGTTTCCATTAAAGAGTGCAAAGAAACAATGGCCTTGGAGCCATGTTTTGCTGGCCAATTTCACCGCCTGATTTTAATTATGGATGATTCCAGCTTCTGTATGAATATACATTTGTTTTTGTTTTTCTAAATTCAGATGTGACCGATTTGGTTGTTAAGTACAAACATATGATGGTTACCAATATTGGGGAATACCAAAACAGATTTAAGAAGTTACAATTTCAAAAGAGCTAAAACTTTTCTATCATTCCCCTTTTTAAGATGAGATGCCACTCAGCTGGCTGAAAGAAGAAGGCTCTTACACTTATCTCTCGCTTTCAGAAAAGAAGCAGAAATGTTGGTTGACCAATGACTTTTTATACTCAAACAGTTGATCTCTAAAGACCAGAATGACACAATGAAATATTCTGCACAGTACGTCAGTTTACTTGAAAACTACTGCGAAATTTCGCACGTGCCTAATCTATATTTAGATCAGAGCAACAATAATTATATGGTATAGATAGAGGTGTGTGACAAAGCAAAACTAATGTGCCACAATTTTTAACAATAAAATCCAAATTTTAGCACAATTTCCCTATCAAAACATGTCGTTTAAAGAAAAACATGAAACCGGGGGATTAAAAGTTACACTCCTTTGAACAACGTATCATCCAAACATACAGCTAGCACTTAACACTTTAATTACACTTATGGGCAAACTCACACAGCTCTTTTTGGGGGAAGGCAAGCACATAAACTGCACCATGCAATAGAAATCTAACACATTCATTTATTAAGTAAACTACCAGGATGTAATGGCGGTCAAGAAATTAGTACAATGCATATTTGTGTAGACGACAAGTCATAGTTCTCCAGTTTGATAAACCTTAAATTTAGCTGATGCTTTTTATCTTGGAATAATTTAGTTAAAGGGACGTTCCATCAGCCTGTACAAGGTGCAGCCTTACGTTAGAGACATCAATGTTTATCCCCCTAAAAACAGAATTATGAACACAATTCCTCCCTGATACAGTCACAAGCTGTTTTTAAAGTTCTGATGAGTTTCTCATCAGGTCAGGACCTGGAGCTTTTTGTTCGGAAATATGTTTTTCTAACGTATTTTGTGCAAAAATAAAGCAGATGACGCTGGGAAAAATGAAAAAGATTACACTGTTTCTTCTGCAGCTGCTTGGGTTGTCAACATTTAGTAATCCTTCACAATCTAAAGTTGCCTCCCACCACCATAGATAACTGCAATAGTCACTATTTAAGAAGTCAAAAGTTATGTGAGAAAGTCATACCTGCCTATGCTTATTTACTGCTTATATTAAAATAGTTTTTGTATTTTCTCTAGAGAATTTCCTAGAGATGGTAAAGCCTAACTTATAAAGAACTGCAGCATATCACGGTTAAAAGCCAAATTATAGCTTTTAAACATGACCTTTGTTCAATTTGTTTTACTATTCAAGACACAGAGGTGCTCCGTATCACAGGATTATCTTTTAATATAAGTTGCCACTCTAACATTTCTGTAAAGGAAAGTTCTGCATTACTGTTAAATCATTTATTTATCATTTTATTGTGGCTTCCGTTTAATACCTGTTTTCTGTACTAGGGTGGTCATAGTTTATATATTTTAGAACCTTAGGAAATAATACACTTGTGTGTTTTATTTATGATTGTGTGCATAAGAAGGATGCAACTCTACAATAATATTTCTATTTTATTAAAAATTAGACATAACATGTCTAGATTGGTTTCAGCTCTTTTCAACATATTTAGTTAGCGTTTAAATTATGCCATTAAAATCAGTCGATGAACACTTTCCTACAGTAAATGTATCCGACTTTGACTTCAAGTTTTCCAGGGGGCTGCACACAGTTTCTAATGCAGTGTGGATAAAACATCATTTAAACAATCAGTTTAAATCGCAGCCTGTTTCAACCATTAACATGCCTCCACGGAAAATAGTTTCCTCTTTGATAAGCTCTTACACATTCTGGACTTCCTCTGACTTCATTTTCAAACACTTTGCTGATGCTAAAAAACACTTAGTAAATATTTCCAAACTGAATATATGTCGTTGGAAAAGTGAATTTTCCACTTAAGGTCTACTCTGAAGTTGGTTTAGTTTGCTGTAGAAACACAATTTCATGTTTTCATGCTGTTCCTATATTTTTCACAATGAAAGTTCGTTTAGCTTTATCCTGAAAATAATATTTAAAAAATGGCTTTTGATAATTATACTAAATAAATGAGACATGTCTGACTACTCTGTGTTGTAGTGAGTGAAACAGGAAACTATTAAGCTCTTGCACGAACTACAGTTGTAATGCGACTGTCATTGCATTATATATGTGAGACTGCATTTTCAATTTCATTAGAAACATTTCTCAACTGAGTTGAAAATTAATGTTAGGTAATATTAGATCACGTTATTTTTCTCTAGGATGTTTTTTGTAAGACTTGTGTAACTGTCGGCTCTAAAAAAAAAACTATTACAATTATTAACAAAGCACATATTCTGTTTTCTGGTTTCCAGCCAACCTATTCCTCCTCTTTTCCTCCATCTTGGGCTCCAAGACGGCAGGGCCTCACACACAGTTTGTGCAGAGTTTTATTGAGGAGTGCGTCGAGTGTCTGGAGCAGGGAAGCCGTGGGAGCATTCTGCAGTTCATGCCTTTCACTATGGTGAGTTATAAGCTGGGAGGCGAAGGAGCATGGAAGATAAGCCAAAAAGAGACAGATGGGTAGGAAGGAGCAGGAACCACTTTTGCATCAGACTTTACTGGAAAGGGTTTGAAAATCCTACCTAAAATTAGTGTTTGTTTTAAAAATTTAGAAACTTAAAGACACAATCAACAGGTCATAAATCAAGGATGCTGTTTGAATTTGCATGACAAGAAACGTAATACATGAAAATTTAAGAATGCAAGAAAAAGATGTTTGTGTTTATTTCAGTTGCATTATGGGTGAACACTTCTGATTAAAATATTAAGAACAGTTAGAAAAAATCATGATTATGATTTGGGGTGCTTTTTCTTTCAATGGGAACAATGGAGCTTCTGGTTATGCAGAGGCATCACACAGCAGCTGGTTATGTGGAGATTTGCAGCGGACATCCCTCATGACTCAGGGCCCTTTGTGGTAATGACTGGGTTTTTCAACAGGACAGTACTGCAGTTCACAATGCCCGTCTGACATAGAACATCTTTCAGGAGAAATCTTTGGACAATCCTGCTTGTTCCACTGATTGAAATCCGATTGAGAACAAATGTTCAAAAATTTCTGGACAACCAGTTTTTAACATCAGAGAGGCATTCAAAAAGCTTAAAAAATATGGCTCATGTTATCAGCAGAGACAGATATGTACAGCTAGGTATCCACGACATATGAATGCTAAAAGATACCATGGTATCTAATTATTGAACCAAGGGAAAGCATACACACGTGAACAAAATTGTCGGTACCCCACGTTTAATGAAAGAAAAACCCACAATGGTCACAGAAATAACTTGAATCTGACAAAGGTAATAATGACTAAAAATTCTATGAAAATGAAAAAATAAAAGTCAGACATTGCTTTTTAAACATGCTTCAACAGAATTAATTTAAAAAATAAACTCATGAAACAGGCCTGGACAAATTGATGGTACCCTTAACTTAATATTTTTTTGCACAACCTTTTGAGGCAATCACTGTGATCAAACGATTCCTGTAACTGTCAATGAGATTTCTGCACATCTCAGCAGGTATTTTGGCCCACTCCTCAAACTGCTCCAGTTGTCTCAAGTTTGAAGGCTGCCTTTTCCAGACGGCATGTTTCAGCTCCTTCCAAAGATGCTCAATAGGATTTAGGTCAGGGTTCATAGACGGCAACTTCAGAATAGTCCAATGTTTTCCTCTTAGCCATTCTTGGGTGTTTTTAGCTGTGTGTTTTGGGTCAT
>JAHUTJ010051944.1:0-11437 GCA_036250325.1 Characodon lateralis
CTGCTCTTACTGGTGCAATGTGCAATCAATGAAGACTGGCTACCAGGCTGGTCCAATTTAGCCATGAAACCTCCCACACTAAAATGACAAGTGTTTCAGTTTCATTGTCCAACCCCTGTATATTTCTGCACTTTCAGAAAAATACCTCTATGGGAGGTGTGCAAAAAGAAAAGCTTCGGCCTTGTTGGACCATTTTGTTTGCTGAATGTTGGACCATTTGCACGTTGCTGGACGCCACCAGGCCTCCTGGCATCATCGACCATTTTTATCCCAGGACAGTCCCCTACTACAAATCCCAGCGGGAACCGCGGCTGATAGGATGGGGCGTCGCAGCTCTGATGCCACAGTCAACTATATAACCGAGTATGAGACGGCCCACCATTGCTTTTCAGCTTTGAACGGAGATGCGGTTACCGACATCTGAAGCGCATCATTCTGGAGATGGAAATCCTATGTGGACTTTCATTCATTCTCCCCGTTGGCCAACGAGAAAACTAAGCGAATTAAGCTTACAGGAATTAGAAGGCTTGTAAGTTTTTAACTTTACCGATCGACAACGTGGATTTAACACATAACCAAAAAACCGCGGAGGTTTCAAGGAGACGGAATCGCCACCCTTGTTTTTGTTGCAGTCGACTGTTGACGGTCCGTGATACTGCTTTTCTGCCAATTAAGCCAGAAGAAACGGACCATTCTACTCTGAGTTATCCACTGACGTGTGGAAACTCTTCCCCCCTCCTTCCTCTGCCTCTCTGGCCCAGGAAGACTTCAACAAGTAAAGTCTGTTTGTTCCTTTTATTTCTTTATTAGGAATAGCCTGGGCAGGATAGAGTAGGATGTTAGTGCAATTTAGAATTGCCACTTATAGTTTAATGTGTTCTAAATTGTATGTGCATGCAACATTTTATTAACTTTGATTGCTGTTGATTTCTGAGGCCGCCGAGTCTCGCAAGTTGTGTTTTTACTGTGCGAACACCTGAGCGCAGGTGCACTGTGGAACTGAACTCCTATAATAACCTTATGGTGAAAATCAACCATTTTCTTTGTCTTCAACTTCATGTTTTATTAGTTGCCGGCAAAAGTTTTACAACCCTTTGTGTGCTCGGACATCCCCAGCGGTGGCGGATGTTTTATGACTTACAGTAACTAAGCTACACTTTGGGTATGGTCTCCCCGAGCTTCGTTCAACCATATTCCTTTTGTATTTTGCCATAACTGCCATAACTGCTGGTTTGATCTCATACACACTCAATGTTTTATTTTGTTTAGTTAGATATTTTACCATTTTGTGTAGAGCTTTCCATGTTTGATTAGGTGAAGATTATTGAATCGGAAGAGCGAGTTGTATCAGGGCATGTCGATTTAATAAATATTCACGTAGATAAAGAGAAAGCGTTTGTGTTTATTTTGTGCAAGAGTGATTTGTCTGTCAAAATAAGGTTAAAGTTCCCCACTTTTCGGCAGAAACGGTTGAATAAACAGTGACATCTAATAATAGTTATCAACTATTAATGAGAATTTAATAATTGCAATTATCAAGGGCTTTGAGCCACAATTACAGCACCAGAGGACATCTCTGGTTTCGATTCATAAATGAGGATTTTCGGTTAAGAAATTAATTTTCTCAAATTATGATTTTTTATTATAATTCTTGATAAATATTAATCAATAATCATAATCCCAACACCCTTGTAGGAAAACATAAATACCAAACTAATGTTTATCAGACAAAAATCTGGAGTAATGATCTTTTTACAGATGAGTCTAAAGCTGAGATATCAGAACCTGTACCACCATCAGCATGAAGCTGACACCACCATGAAGCTGACGCCACCATACTTGCCAGTTGGTACTCTGGTCACCTTGATCTGTCCAATCAGTCTTCTTGTCACTGATACTAAAAACTTCAATCTTTGTTTCTTCTGAAGCTTTAAAGTTTTGCATGTGGGCAGCTGTAAAAAATATTCAAGCCTGAGGATATTGATTTTGAAGCAGGTACTTTTTCTGGTTGGCATCCTCTCTGTACATGATGATGTTAAACTCAATTCACTGTAGACAGTGACTCTGGTATTCAGCATACTTTGGTTCATATTAAGCTTATGTTTGGGTGGTTTCTTGTTTGCTGTTGAACATGTTTACCAGTTATCTATCATTTGAGGTCGACAGGTTGGATCTTCTAATTAAAACTTGGACATTTGGGTGTTCCAACAGGAAGACAATTCCTTAGACACATCAGACCTTGTTGGAATTATAAGACAAACTAAAATTAAACTTTTTGAATGTCCTTGTTTTCAATCCTATTGACAGTGGTTGCACTATGGTTACAAGTCACCTCCATGCCATAAAACCAACCAGTTTTAAAGAGCTCCTGCAAATCCTATTACAACAGTGCATACAATCATGCCAGGAGCTTCCTGATGACTACAAACTAAAACTATAAAGTCTTCTGCAACCTTTTATGGGATAAGTAATGAAATATCAGTGGGGGTGCATATGCTTTTATTAAAACCTTTGCACATAATTCTTGCTTTAAAAACTCATTGAAGTTATTTCTTTAGAGATAATTTCACTGAAAAAGAATGCACAATTTATAAACCTAAATGAACATGATATTATGGCAGATGATAAATGTATCCAAACAACGAACTGGTACTGCAAATAGATGTCTTTATACAGTAAATAAAAGGCATTAATTCATTCTCATTGTCGTTTTGGGTTAGGGTTCTTTTTCTCACCTATATCTGCTGAATCAAAAAAATGCCCTAGACATTTGAGCAGGGAAAATGTTTAATGGAGCTTTTCAGGCTTGTTCACAGCCTCAGACACATTTTGGCTGACTGCTGGGTCCAGTTTGCTTTTGTCTCTCTGTTTGTGAGCGTGTCAAAATGTGGCACACCCGTCAGACTGAATCTGCCACCCCCCCAAGCCGGTTTCTGCCGGTAAGGGAAGCCGCTCTTTACCACGCACTGCTTCCAAATATAGACTCCTTCCCTCTGTCTTACCCCTCCTCCTCCTTGATATTTATGTAGCCCACAACAACCCTACAAGAGTTTCCTAAAGGCAAGAAGGACACTTATAAAATTAAACATGATGTATTTTATCATAATTTCATGACCTAAAAAAACCATTACAGTTGTAGTGAAAGGCAAAAGTTTGGGCCCTTTCTTGAAAGTTTATGCTAATTTAGCAAACTAATTGAATTCTAAAGCCTTTTATATCACATTTAAGGAAAATTTCTCATGTGTTATGTTTTTTTCTTATTTGTATATTCACACTATGAAAAGAAAAAAAAAAACGTTTTTTTGAAGGATTAAAGCCTATTGAGCTTGTCAATGGAAAGGGCAAATGATGCAAATGTCACTTCTCAAACCTTATCCTGACAAACAGTAGTCACAGAAATTTCAAACCCACCTCTCAGTACTCTGAGAGTAAAAGTAACTGCTGCCCATTATAAAGACCGGAAAGGCTGTAAGAAGATAGCAAAGCTTTTCAGACAGGCTGTAATGTGATTAAGAAACTGAGGTTACCAGGAATGGTGGAAGTGGACGTGGCTTTTAAAACCACATAAAATAAATAGCAAAAAAAGCTCACTCAGCAGAGAGGAGGCTGACTGAAAGAAGCACTTGTCCTCAAATGAACTTAATCAAGATCTGTTACTGGAGTACTGTGCTGTTCTAGTCACCCCTAGACAAAAGGTAATCAGTACCGCATTCATAATCTATGAAACAAACCTCTTAAAGTGCATTTTGCGAGGTTTTTTGTGCACTTTGATGCAGGTTCCAAATTAAGTTTTATGTCCACAGCAAAATGTATTTTGTAGGGTGGTTAATTTGTGTTATATATCAATAATAACAATAATAAGAAATCTTCAAATTCTAGAGAAATACTTATAGAAATTATAGTACTAATGAAGAAATCTACTTTGAGGCATGCAATAATTCTCAGGATTTTCCCATTTCACAGTCAATGCATTTTTTAAATTTTTGAGACTTTAAAGAACAATTTATGCAGGAAAGCATTGTGAAAATTCCTTCGTGAGATTTGCCAAAGGGACGTTTTATTCATTCTTGACCTTAAACAGCCTCTAGATTTTAGCATCAGGTTCTTCCTTTGTTTTTATTCAGAGATTTTAAGAGATAAAACAGAGCATCTTTTTAGTAAAAAAGATTTGTCCTCCTTTGTTTGTTTGCCTATTAATTCCTTGCCCGTGCAGCTTCCTTTGCCAGTTCATCCTCTTCTCTTGTGTTAAGTGTTCCAGCATTTCTTTAAAGCCTTGCCTTCTAGTAATTTTGACCCAGCTTGATTTTTTTATTTTCCTCTACCTGTGTTTTGGATACTTCAGCCTAGATTGGATTGGATTTCTGTGTATTGACATTGGACTGTATGAAAGGATTACTGCGTTTGTGCCGCTGTGTTGAGTCTTGCATTTGAGCCCTCCTCCCTGTGCAACAACACTTTTTCAAGAATAGAATGTGATGCCATTCTGTACATTAATGAGATGGGTATTTAAAAATATTTCTTCAAATTTAGAAGTTTATATATATATATTTCCTCTGTATTTGGTAGAATTTCCTTTTAAACTTTATGAAATGGGTTTAAGATTCTGAGTGTTCTTCTACAAGTTTTTAGAGACAATCTTGCTCACCCACACCTCTGCCAACAATTTTCTATAGGATTCAGACCAGGGTGTTGATATGGCCACTCAAAGACATTGACTTTATTGTCCTTAAGCCATTTTATAACTAATTATATTGTTATATGTGGTATTATATATGGTATTATATTATATGGTATGCTTACAATCATTGTCCATTTGAAAAGACCCATTTATGTCCAAGCTTCATTTGTTTGGCTTATGTCTTAAGAAGTTTCAGTATTTGGAGATCTTTTATTTCCTCATCATGTCATCCATTTTTTCAAGGGCACCAGTCTTTCCTGCAGCGAAACACCCTCACAACATAATGCAGCCATCCTGGGACTTTACAGTTGGGATGGTTTTCTCTGGTTTGCTTCTTCCTTTTACCTCAAAATGTAACAATGGTCATCATAGTCAAAACCTTTCATTTTAGTTTCATCAGACCACAGAAAATGTATTCTTTGCCGAGGAGCATTTGAGCCCATGTTGGTACATGATATCTTTCACTGGGGATACCAACAGTCTGCTACAAGCTTCACTCAGCATCTTTGCAAGGTCTTTTGCTTTTATTTTGGAGTTAATTTTTTTCTGTACCATAATAGATTAATCTCTGGGAAGCAGAACCCATCCCCTTCCTGAATTGTGTGATGGCTGAACATTTCCATGTTATTTAATATTGTATATAATTGTTTGAATAGATTATTGTATAATTGCTTGAATAGATGACTTAACCTAAGGTATCTGGAAATTGTACCCGAGGATTAACCAGGTGTCTGATCGTCGACCACTGTCTTCCTCATATCTTGGCTGATTTCTTAAGATGTCTCCATGATGTCACACAGGGAAGCACTGGGTTTGAAGTGTTGCATTAAAATACATCCACAGGTGTGCCTCCATTTAACTTAATTAGATGCTTACAAAACCATCACATTATCTGAGCATTCCTAAATTGTCTAAAGCCACATTAATCTTGGTGTAGGTAAAGTTTTGATTTTGAAGAAATAATACAAAAAATCATTTGAAAAAAAATCTTTTCCTCATTATTCTGGGACTTCTCAAAATAAAATACGTTTTGTAACCCGAACTGACCCAAAACAGGAAAAAGTTTAGCTTAATTAAAGACAGTCAGAAAAACAAGGTTATCTTTAGCCTAAAAGCATAATTGCCTGAATTATATGACAATTATGCAATTATGCTATGAGGCTAATGTTATATTTCTCTGTTACAGCGAATGTAAATATCTGGTTTCTGATCTCTGTATGTACACATTAAGGGATTAATTCATGCAAACCAGACATATATGTTATTTGTAATTAGTGTTACTGTTATGTATTGTTTTTTGGTGTTTTTGACAGTTTTGACAACATATCAGCAGGATTAAATTGACACAAATGCACGTTAATAAACTTTAAACAGGCTTTATTAAAAAAAACAAAATCATTTCATTCCTTTCTTTTTACATCCAATAATCCTTTATGTTTGCATTAACAGATCAGCTGCTTTGTAATAAATTTTGCAACATCCACTTACCATGAAGACAAAGAAGAACAAAATCTGCACTGCTAAATGTCTAAGATAACTTAGGGTTTGTTAAGCTAAATAAAAAAAATCAAAATTTTTATATATAAACTATATATGTATGTGTATGTGTCTGTATATATATATATATATATATCACATTAGAAAACATCTTTTAAAAGAATTATGCAAAAAATATATATAAAATGATCCTCTGATATGAGAAAATGCTACATGTGCGAACTATGTGTGTATGACTTCAGCCACTGAAACATGATACTGATAATTACCTCAGTTGATTGTTTAGTATTTGTGTTTTTAAAAATTACTCTTTCCTGATAAAGTAATTCCTAAATATAATTAACATGAATTAATGGTAGAAAAATACATAAAACGGATATGAAAATGCCCAACACATTTTTATGCCAAAAAAAAAAAAAAAGCCTTTGAAGACCTCTCAGTTTTTCTGTCTTTTTCAGCTCCGTTTTCCTCTGTCACCCATGCTTGTGGAGTTTGCTTTATCCTTCCTTTTTTTCTTGATTTCTATATTTCTGCTGGGCAGACTTCTTTCTGTAGATAAGACAGGATTGTTCACTGGGCCATTTGGACCAAAACTGCCTTCCAGGTTCTGTCTTTTTCATAATCCTGCAGAGTCCCATTGGGAGTTTGCTGCTGATGCATCAACATATAAAGGAGAGGCGCAGAGATTAAAAGAATAAAATGAAAAAAAATAATTTACTTTTTCAATTAGTTTGTCTTTTTGTGAATCTCTTGTTAACTTTTATATTGCCGTGTTTAATTGTAATATAAATGCAATACACCTGCTAAAACTACCTCAAATAGAATTGTATGTGTGGTTTGAGAATGACCTTTGGCCTTTTGTGTCCAAAACCTCTGTTTAAACCTGCCATACCTCATTGTAATGAGTTGTAGTCTGCATGCTGTCCTCGCACTCTGGGGCCCCCATGCGGAGCTGACTCTTGTATGCTGCACAATGCACCACAGTGGCGGAAGTAAGTACTGCCTGCACCAGCAGCAGCACCATCAGAATCAACAGCAGGATGTCATAGGATTGCTGGGACACACACACATCCACAACAAGATGATTTTATTGGATTTCTTGTGAATCACATCCACTGCTTTCAAAACTCTGCTCATTTGTTTCACAGTCAGCCTGAAGTCAAGGCTGAATTGCACTAGTTTGAGAACTTTGCACATTGCTCACACTTTTTCTTAATTAAGTTCACCTTAGCTGTAGGCACGTCATGGAGGAAAATTTCTATAAAACTGATCACACTACTAGAAAGGTAACCCGAGGCTGAAAAGAGGAGAGGAGATGTCACGCTGCTGATGGCAATCAGCACCTCCACCTGAGACAACAAAAGGAGATACAAGATAGGAACTAAGAGAAAAAAAGTCTTCACAAGTTCACAAGTAGTCAGCCTTTTAAAAAGGTAACCATATTGCTATAATTTATAACCAAATAGAATAACTCCTGGGCCCATTCCATTAATATTTGAATATTGAAAAATCTACATTTTAAAGATGAAAAAACTTTGCAAAGGTAAAGCTGTAGACATGCAAAAGTGCTACAGATATATATAAATAATTAGTAACAGATACATGTCACATTTTTCATGTTTTTAAAACTGCTCCAAATACTTTTTAAAGAATTAAAATATCTATAACTACTGAAATGCACAAGATATTTACATAATAATAATTGCATTAGGAAATAATTAAAACTTGAATTCAATAGATATTAAAATCACTTTTAATTATTTCAATATTTATACTATTATTCCATATTCTCTGTGCTACAGTCCATCTTAAAATTACTGTTAACTAATAACTGTTAACTTAATAACTGTTCGTGTTGGTTATCAAATTGGCCCAAACATCTGATTAGTTAACCTGCACACCAACTTAGCTGCACACCATTAGCCTTCGGTGATGTTGGATCACTGTTTCTGAAGGCTGTCAGAAAAATGTAATTCATGATGTGCAGCACAGGATAAAAAAACAGTTCACTGTAACTGTTTACAAATTGGTATTAAATAAGTTGAACCTGACTGTATTAAACTGGGATGAATTAGACTGTGTGGGTGGCCGGGCATTCCTTTAGTGATAGGGTGAGGAGTTCGGCATTCCAGAAGGAGCTTGGAGTAGAACCGCTGTTCCTTCATTTTGAGAGGAGTCAGCTGAGGTTGCTTGGGTATTTGTTCTGGATGCCCCCTAGACGCCACCCTCGGAGGTGTTTCAGGCCCGCCCCACCTGGAGGAGGCCCAGAGGACAGCCTAGGACAAGTTGGAGGGACTATTTCTCTCGACTAGCCTGGGAACGCCCCAGGCTTCTCCCGGAGGAGCTGGACGAGGTGTCTGGGGAAAGGGAACTCTAGATGTCTCTGCTGAGACTACCGTCCATGCAAACCCCGTCCGGGTAAGTGTAAGATGACGAGTACGAGTGTTTGTCTTATAAAATGCATTGAGATGACATTTGGTTTAAACCTGTCTTAAAAATAGATTTCATTAAACTGAATTAAATTAAATTCAGTCTGATAGGAGTCAATTATGCTTGGTACCCGTTATTTTCTTGGTGTTTTGAAAATGAATTTTGGCTTCTGGTCTGCTGCTCCAAGTAATTGCTTTCTGACTTTTGAAATTCAAATTGAACTACTAAACTTTACTTTGCTAATTGCTATTTTGCGAGAGCTAGAAAATTGTTTTGTACTCACCAGGCATTTGTTGGGGTATTCTGACACAACATGACTGGCAATTGCACTTGGAAAACACTGTAAAGGATTAGATGCAAAGTTTAGGTCACTTCTGGCTTCCTTTATTATCATGCTAAGCTTTCATGTGTGTCAGTGCAAGAAGGCTAGAAAACCTACAGCTACAAGGATCCAGAAAAATGTGACTGATAAGTATGGACCAGGAAGCAAAGCATCCATGTTGAGGGCGATAATCCCCCCGAATACAGCAGAGATTCCCACGATTACCTCAATCACCTGTGAGGAACATTTTTAGCATTTAAACGACAAATAGTAAACATAATTGCAACATCTTTTTCAACACAGGTGAGAACTATACTCACAGAATATGCTTTAAGAAGTCGAGTGGGGAACACTGCGGGTTTTATTACCACTGGTCTGTCATATGACTTTAAGAGGAGCAGAAAGATTGAGAGGGGTTATGATGAAGACAACATGGAGGAGAGCGAAGAGTCATTAGGTGGGAAAAACAAAAGCAATCAGTCACACCTTCCTATGGCAGCCGCAGTCATCTGCAGAGCGGGCCGACAGTATGACGGTGGTGGCCATCAACACCTCCAGCACAATCATCAAGATGAGGTTAAAGTTGATCTGGGAACAGAAGGAGGATTGTGAAAAGAAATGGAAAAACAAATGCAGGCAAAGGGGAAGAAACAGAACATGTTCTTCTGAAACAACATGCTATCTTTGGCTGAGGATGGATTTACATTGACAGCAGAAGGATTCAAGACCAGTTTACAACCAAACCAAACAAGACAGGTGGTCGTCACGGCAAATGCTGACACATAGACAACCTGAAAGTCTGACACCTGTAACCACAATAAAAAAAAAAAAAACTTTGTTATTGTTGCAACTTTTTTTTTAAAACCTTACAGCTTTTACATGAAAAGACATAGCTCTTCTGTGTTCAGCCTTTACTCACTGCAACATGTCTTTTCTTGGCAATAGCAAAGCTAGCTATCGCTGCAGGGATGCCCTGTGAAGGACATCAGTATGTCAATGAAACTTGTCATGAAACTCTAATTGAAATGTTGTTAATGAGTTCATTAAAGGTGATGCAATGGCGGTGATGGTAACTCACTGAGCCTGCAGCGCAGCGCAAGTAGTCCATGGCAACAGGAAACACATTTCCCAAGTACAGAGAAAAACCAGAAGCGATGAGCAGACTCCCCTGGGGATGTTTAAACATACACACATAGAAGGGCACACATTCACAGACCCATACTGTACCAGTCAGAGGTTTACATCCAGTCATTATAAAAGTTAATGTGCTTGATTTGGGGCTTTGAATGGTGCATTTGAGTCTTCAGTGTGAAATGATGATACACCAAACAGCTTCAATGAACTTTATTAAAATAAAAATAAAAAACAAGATTTAAATACATAGATATTAATTTATGGTAAATTTTCTGAAATCCATATAGGGTCATCATTAAACATACAGTCTCAAAAATATACACACAGTCACACTGATATTTGGTAAAAGTAAAAATATGTTAAAAGTCCCTTAGCAAGTTGCAATTGGTTGCACTGCTAACATTTTGCAGCCATCATACGCTTAAGGTATAACTCTGGTAGGCTGCATGCTCATTTTTTGGCAGAAGTGATAGAGTTTGTTTAAATTTGTTGGTTTTATGGTACAGACTATGAAGCTAATATGGGGCCATAAAGTTTGTAGAAACAAAAAAAAATTGAACCTGAAAAATAAAAGTTTATTCAAAAGAAAAACATTTGAACCTGAAAAATTATTTTGAACCTCCCCCCAAAAATTTGAAAACTGGAAAAAAAGTCTTGCAACTGAAAAAAACCCAAAAAAAACCCCAAAAAAACCCCCCAAAAAAACTACTACTTCAAAACTACTTTTTAGATTCAAGTTTTTTTTTCAAACTTGTAGATTTTTTTTTTCGGCCTCAAACTTCTGGCCCTGTTTTGGCGTGGGGGGCGGGACCTCAGATCACGGGGATGCAGAATCATGACTGACAGCTCAACACAGCGGCTGAACAACGTTCCCAGCTGTTGCATTCAGGGACCGTGGGAACTGGAATTATCTGTAATACATCATCGATATTCTATATGTGTTTGGTTTTGAAAGATAACATGCTTCACCGATAGAAGCAGCTTACGTGAATACACGACGCGCATCTCAGGGGAGAAAATATGATCTTGACAGATTTGCACAGCATTTTAAGTCCGTGTTGGAGATTTCCCTAGCTCTCAACATAAAGCGAAAGAACCACCAGACTAATTGGCAGGAATGAAACCAGATGCAAAACGAGCCGGTATTTTCTGAATATCCTTGCATAATTAAGCATGGACTTGTTTTCACATGGACTGGACTCGGGTTTCGGTTTCTGGTGCATTTTTGATTAAAACGTGTTTGGTCTTCATTTAGTGAAGTGACTCACAGCCAGGTGCAAACTAGCATACGGGGAAACTGAGGAAATCCCCAGTGGACCACTGGCTTAGGCATTTCTTATTTTGTTAATGTTTAGTTTTTAATAACCGCCCTGCAC
>JAHUTJ010051945.1:0-11434 GCA_036250325.1 Characodon lateralis
TCTTGTCCTTCATTCTTTTCTCTTTATTTTATTTAACTTTTTTAAATTACCTCTGTTGTTTGATTTTATCATTTGATTTGTTTTTCTGTGTCTGTATCTGTGTTTACTTGCTTTGTGACTGTATTGTAATTGTATGTACAGCGCTTTAAGTGTCTCATTGCTGAAAAGTGCTATATAAATAAACTTACCTTACCTTACCTTACAATGAAGAATGCAACCCTTGTTGTAGTGGCATTCTTGTGCCTCGAAACAAATATGAAGAAAAGGAGAAGGAGGAAAATATTGTAGACGGAGTTATGGCTGGGGAAAAGGGACCAACTTGGGATGCTGGGTTTATGCTGCAATTCTCTTGACAGATTAGTAGATGTAGGTCGTAGCACACTGTTAGATAGTATGAGTGTGTATGTGTTTGTTTATGTTACTTATTTACAACCTTTTCTGGTATACTGTACATATATGTATAGCCCATCTGTCCTCTTAGGGTATCAGGCTTTGGATTAGAGGTATGATGGGAATGAAGTTTAGGTTAAGATTAGGATTAGGCATATACAGATAATGGCAGGGCATGGTTAGGGTTAGAGTTAGAGTTAGGCACACATGCTGTTACTATAATGAATGAAAGTAAATTCAAAGTCCTAATGTGTGTGTGTGTGAGAGAGAGAGAGAGAGAGAGAGAGAGAGAGAGATTGGCAAGTGCATCCTCACTCCTGGAGCTTGTTAAAGATCCAATAAGAAGAAGCTTAAAGAGGAATGGATTCCCTGAGGCAGATGTCAGATTGTTCTTGCTCATTGAGGCGATCAGCCTTCTTCTTAGTTTGTGGCTCTCCATCAAATTTACTTTCAAACTTACTTTCTTATTGTCTTGCTTTCAGGAGAGCCGCATCCAGTCCACAGCCTGCTCCAGGACTCCAGTTTTCTGCCTTCTCATTCCCAGAGTTCATCGGAGAACTCATCTCTGGTTCCTCTCTGTAACTCTCCTCACAACTCCTCTGGAACCGCTGTTTGGGTTCCCCTACATTCTACCACCATCACTCACCTACCTGTCCACCCTCCAACGCTCCACTGTCATTTCCGTCTACCCCTGGAAGACAAGACGAGGATCATTACCAACCTACATTGCTCACCACAACCTGCCAATCTCAGCCTCTACCATCTCAACAACAGTAAGACTTATGTTTCTTGTCCAGCTTCATCAAGAATGATCCACATTGCGTCCTTCTTTAACCACTTAACTCTCTTTAGCGCCAGATTCCTCCTCTGAACCCAGAAGAAACATTCACGTATTAACTCGTGTCAATAAACTGACTAAACCTTTCCATTTTATCTGTAGTTGTTGCCTGCATGAATGTCTCACATACAAACAACATGACACGTCTAGTAAATCTAAATAATATATGAATTTATATATATAAAACTTTTTCATGAGATAAACTTTTTATTTTACTGTGCTTGTAGATGGAGCTTCTGTGGAAATACAGCTTGGCCAACTTAGAAAAAAACTGTACAACAGTACCTGAAATGAGTCACAGAATTTTGTACATGCAACATTATATAAGAATAATTGCTTAAAATTGCTCCCCAAAATTGCTAAAAATTATTTCCCCAGTCTGGGCCTAATAACTTTTGGTCTTACTACATTATTTCCCACTCAATTCAAAGTAAAGAAATTAGCTTGATGAAAAAAAGCCAAATATTTTCCTTTAACTTTGGTCTTTTATTTCAAATGTGCAGTATCTATTATAAAGCACCTGAAAGCTGGGTAGTTGCTCTGTGGCTACAATAATTACTGCGGATAGAATAGCCAGTATTGTATATGTGGGGCTGTAATATGTGTTTGAATATAGAAAATACAGGACAAGTGAGCATTATATTATTCAGTGGACGTAAATCCTAAGAGTCAGCTAGGATTGTGGATCCTATCAGTCATCTTAGAGGAATCATTTTATCTAAATTCTTGCCACGATGCAACAGGCAAACGTACTGCATTATTAAAGTGAAATATTGCTGTAATCTTTGAACATATGTTACTTTGGGAGTGCTTGATACATAGATAAAATAGAAAGGGGGCACTTGTGCAACAAAAGTCAACAGAGGTGGATTTGTTTCCTGGTGGGTGGTCTCTGAGAAGCAACTTATTTTTAGAGAGGAACAGCTGAGTGTTTATTGTTCTGCGCAATCATCAGCGAGGGACCACTGATTTATGTGCACATACTGTTAAGGGATACATTTTATTCTGTCTGGGCCCACAGCTTTTACAAGCAGATCCATCTCAGCAGAACCAAATTCCTTTCTGAACTGCCACCGCCGAGGCTCTTGTCACCTGCAACCTGGGAAGAGGAGGGTGGTTACTTTGTTGAAAGGAGCCTTTCAGGAGCACTTGTTCTTTGGAAAAGTAGGCACCGTAGCACATATTTAACTTGATATTCAATACAACTCCTAGCCTCCTAAAAAAATAAATATTATGAGTGGAATACCCTTGAAAAAGTATTCCTACCTCTTTAACACTCTGTAGACTATTGTTAGGAATTCAACTTAAACTGGTTCTGGTGCCATATTGAACTATTGATGCATGTACCATAGATATCATAGATATCAGAACATGACTGTGAAGATGATTGTGGACTCTTGGAGAGCACCATCCCCACATACCCCCGTCACCATCCTCAACAACACTTTATCTGCTATGGACAACTTCCGGTTCCTAGGAACCACCATTTCTTGAAACTTGAGATGGTCCTCACACATAGACCTTGTTCAGAAGAAGGTCCAGCAGAGACTGTACTTCTTGAGGCATCTCAAAAAGTACAACGTTCCACAGGTGGTGCTGGCCATCTTCTACACTGCCATAATTCAGTCTGTTTTATTCCATCTCAGTATGGTTTAGCTTATCCACCAAACAGGACAGGTCCAGACTGCAACGAACAATCAGGGCTGCAGAAAGAATCATCAGGGCTGACCTTCACTCTATCTAGGACTTATACAGGTATAGGGTCAGGCAAAGGGCAGCTAAAATCTCTGCACAACCCACACAAACTGCTTAGGCTTTAACCTTCAGGTGGCGCTACAGATTGCTGTCTGCTAAAACCAGCCTCCGCAGAGACAGTTTCTTCCTCCAGGCTGTTTCTCTGATGAACACTTGACAGTCAGAGTTCCAGAATAACACCATCAATACTTGGGTTGATCTCACATTATATTGTTTTGTAAAGTCAGTTGTGTATATATGTACATATAAAAACATTCTTTATTTCCACTATTATATATACCAAAAAAAGAAAGAATCCTCACTGAGAGAAAAGTGTACCAGATTTAAATTCCCTGTTTATCTGTACAAACTTGGCAGTAAAGTTGATTTTGATTCTGATATTTTAAACAGAAATGTCAGCCTTCTGAAAAGGAAACTTTACACCAGACTTCAGGCAACTGGGACCCTGTGCCTCTCCACTCTTCCTCCAGACTCTGGAGGAAGTCTGGAGGACCCAAGGTCTGGGACCTTAATTTGAAAATGAAATGCAAATTTTACTTTCCTCTTCAAAGAGGACTTCCGACCACTGAGCAACAGTCCAGTTCTTTTTCTCCTTAGCCCACATAAAATTCTTGTAGATGATGTGCTGGAGTCATTTGTGCGTAGTAGCTCTTGATGTTGTGACTCCAGCCTCAGACAAATCCTTGTGAAGCTCCCTCAAAAAGATTTTGCTTGACAGTCTTCTTAATGCTGCAGTTACCCCTGTTGCTGGTGCACCTTTTCCTACCACTTATTTTCCTTAAACTAAACTTTCTATGAATATGTTAGAATACAGCACTTGGTAAACTACCAGCTTCTTTGGCAAGCTCATGTGGAGGATTTCAGTGACTGTCTTTTAGACATTTATTAAGTCAGCAGTCTTCCCCTTGATTGTTCGTCCAGCTTGGGATGGGGGTTGGTGTTGAAGGGGGCTGTGGTCATTGGCAATTGTTGAATGCTGGGGCTTCCTGCTTGGCCTACTGCTGCTTCAGTTGCTCTGTGGGAGCTCCTCTCTGGCTCACCAGTTGTAGTCTCTGCTGTGGTGGTGTGGGCTGGTGTGCCATAGTGTTTGATCCAGATGGAAGCTGGTCCTGGGCAGAGGATTCATGCTGCCCCCTTGGGGTCCATCCTCTCCTGTCTGACAAAAGCAACACAACACAACAATAGGGTATAGGTGTTTGCGATGATGAACCTGTTGGCAGGAGGGGATTACCTTGTTTTTGTGACATCCTGGTGGGTGAGTGGGGACTGCGGGCTTGTTCAGGCTTGACCCGCACTGGGGGACATGGTGACACAGTGATAGGTAGGGGGATCAGTACCTTGCATCTTTCCCTGTGCCTTTATAGCCTGGGGGCTTATGCTCCTGTGCTTAGCTGCTGACCTTCCTCTGTGGGGGTGCCTGCTGTCTGTCTACCTGTGGCTGTTTCGGCCTCCGAGAGCCAAGGTTCTTTCTGCCCTTGGGCACTGACGGGTATCTACTCTTGTTACCATTGTAACATCTTTGCAATTTTAGGTGACAAACTAGCACACACACATTCACACTCACACACCTATAAGAATAACCCAAATGGTTGAATGTTATATAAAGACAGATCTTTATTTCAGTAATGCAGCCTGCCTATTGTGATACCAGATGCAACCCTGATTTAATAAATAATTTAAGCAATTATGATGCCATCTTCAGATATCCCTTTTTGTAGAGCATAGCTGCCAGGACTTAAGCTCAGAGCAGTGCTAACAACTGACATGAGCTGGCACTCTATGCTTCAGCGCATGAATATTATCAAATTGGGGTTCTACACTTTTCAGTGGTTAAACGATGTTGTAAAAACATACCCACCACAATTACTGCTCCAAACCATACTAACATTTACCTAAAGAAAATGTTGATTTGATTCAACATTTTCTTTAGGATCCTAATACCACACCTGGTCACACTTTCAAAGCTTTAAATTTTTTCAACTGAAGCTACTGTTTAGACCTATACGACTCACTAACAATTGTGTCTCAATATTCTATAACAATACTCCATATTTATCAGGTAACTTTACTGTCAAACTGTTCTGAACACTATTTTTCTGCCCGTTATTTATTGTTCTGACTGAATGATGGATTGGTTTTAAACAAGTCAGCAGATATACATTTGTGATGTGGTGCTGAAAGTCATCTCAGACTCAGTACTCCCACCCTTTGAAATACAGACTTTTATTTTTGCATGCACATATTTCATTTCTACAGTGTGGATGTATAGGAGAAAGCCTCAGAGACCGATATATGAATGTTTGTTTATTCTGTGTGGTTTGATGCTTTTTCGGTGTACAGTCAGGCAGCCTGATCGCCTTTGTCAGTGGTTTTGGGCCACCTGCAGAACCCTTTATGCCACAAATAATGGGTCGACTGCACACAGTGCTGAGGGCTTCACTGCAGCACAACAACTTATTGACAGAGCTGAGAGTGGGCTCTGCTCATGAAATGAAAACCATAAATGTGAAAGCTTTACCTTCAATTATTAATACAGCAGAGAGCCACAATGTATCAATGAGAGGCCTACAGATCCAAACTGTGAACATCATATCCTGTGATATTGTTGTAGGATTAATTTTATACTCTAAATTTCTGTAAGCTCACTGTCCGGCTCAGCGGTACTTTGTCAGGATTTATGGCAGTTGGTGAAAACACTGAAATCTATGGGAAACAAAGCTGTGACATTACAACAACAATCGCCCTCCACAACTTTTCTGCTTTACCCGTGGAGTTTTTGTATTCCGACGGTTTACACACGTATACATTTTTTGCAAACCAATCCGTATTCAGAGCTGAGGCCTTAAATGTAAATTCAATGAGCTCTGTCTGCTCGCTTTGATTTAAAGTCCCCTTACAATGGACATGTGGCAGGTGTGCATGTGTTTGACTTCATGTTTATAACGCTACTGATGCTGCTGGCGTCTAGTAAGAAGTGCAGATGCCGAAGAGCTAATTAAGACCTAGATTTCAATGCTGAACACCCTTTTCTTGGCTCCATGGACTGCAACTTGTTTCACACAAACGTAAAGTGTAACACAGGATTTTAACAATTTATAAAAAGGTAGTAGTCAAAGCAGCATGTATAGTTTTTATTAAGAACTGACAATGTTGCTGTAACTGTCACATAATAACAGGCAGTTACAAAATCTAAAAAATAGGACTTCTTATTACTTTAGTGTACTCTCGTACTCCTCAGTGATTACATTTTGTTAGAGCATACCTGTTCTCATTGGAAATCCTGAACCTTGGTTTCCAAAGTTAGTCACATTTTATCCTGGAAGGAAGCTGGCATGTTTTCAGTTTATTGAAGCAACAGGCAAGAGCAACACAAATGCTCTCACTCACAACATATAACTTGAGCTTCATATGGAAAACTCAAGCCAATCGTTGTGTATGAGTTCATTCAAAATTCTGACCAAGGTGCAAATAAAAGCATCAGTTAGACAACAAATGACATGACTCAGGTTGGTTTATGTGCCAAAAACTGTAAATGAATTTGAGTAGTTGTTTGTTGCTTCCCAAGTGAAAGTACACACCTGACACTATTATTTGTAAAACCAATTAATCCCTTCAGATACATCATTATTCACTGCAAAGAGATTTATAAGCTTAAAAAGTTAACCTTATCAAAACACTCTCTCTGTATATTACCTTGTAAAAGTGTTCACACACTTTGAACCTTTACAATTTTTTTCACATAACAGCTACCAATCAGTACATATTTTATAGTAATTTCATGTGATAGACCAACACAAAGTAGAACACTGTACTTTTCAGGTCTTTTGAAAACCATGCATAATTTTCCCCCCACTTTACAAACATGCTCTACATGTGTATCTCTAATGCATATATTTCCAATAAAATACATCAAAGTGTTTGTAACTTCACAAAATGTGAAAAAAAGTTTAAAGGGTATAGAGATTTAGCTTCAGTAAGGAAGGCTTCAAGGATGTTGAAGAGTATCCAGAAAGTTCCAGGACCATCTATTACTGAAACTTATGCAACATAATTGAGTTTCAAACTGTGCAGAGCTTGCTCAAAATTTGAAAACGGTGGGTTTGAGTACAGCCTTGGGGCAAAATGTGCAACAATTATGTCACCTTTGCCAAAGTAAAACAAGAAGAACAGATTGCAATTCTGTAGGAGGTACAAGGTTGGAAAATAAAAAACTGGTGCAAAGGTAACTTCTCTAATGACTCTTTGTTCCAATTGTTTGGAACATTTGGAAAATCATTTGTCTAGAAGAAAATGTGATTGCTGCTTATAGTCCTGTGTCATGAGGATCTGTGTATTGTCTGGCTTCACAAAAAAAAAGTGAAAAAGATCATTGGAATTTTTGGGCCTGTAACCAGGTAAGCTGCCTGGACCTTCACTGAGACGATTCTTAAGTCAATAATATGTGATCAATTTCAATCAGTGCTAAAACATTTGACCCTAACTGTGGGTATGCATGTAATGGGACACTATTATTGTCATTTCTGGCTGATTACAAAGGCTGCATTTCACTGCTATAATCTGAAGCAATGCTATTCTAAACTCATCAAAGATGAAGCCACAGGTTGATAAAGATTCACTCAGGTGATGGCTTTTAAATGATTGCACATGTGCAAAGTCTTCACTGAACTGTGGAGGAAATTTACCACACTGATTACATCCTGAGACCCAAATAGCCACAGAGAAATAACAACATTTGATAGCTGTCCACATGGCTGCACAGGTCATTTCAAAAAAATTACTTTTGAGCTTTGTGGTCTGACACCTTGAGATGCATTTCCCCTCCATCAGGCTACTATCAGTTCTTTATCTTCTCCTCGTCACTGCCCTCACTCCACCCTGACAATCACAAGCAGACTCCCAAATATTTCACACACGTACCCTTCAGAATCACCACCTGAGCTCAGACAACAAACACTCACAAACAGAAAGTGGAAATTGAGGTTATATTCCATGTCAAAGCAAAGACTCATAACAGCTCAATACGTCAGCCTGTATGATTCTGCTACTGTGTGTTGTAGAACTGGCAAACCTCTAAACAACACTTTTGTCCATACATGGACACACACTAACAACCACAGTTTGCAGTGATCAAACTACAGTACCAGCATGCTTTCAGATGCATACGGGGATCACACTCCATCACAGACTGAGTGTGACAGAAAGGGACAAGGTCATTTGTGGAGATCATTAAGAGACACAGACGATATAAGTTAGAGTTAGCAGGGCAGCTAATTTTCATCCATGCTCACACTTGAATATTTCACATCATCACAAAAATTGTATAATATCTGACAGGGAACCTTTGGTCATAAAGGAGGTTTTCAAATGATGATATTATTTAAGACAAAACGCTATCAAACCTACATGACACTATATAAAAAGGTAATTGCCTTTAGATTGCTGTGGAGAAATTTTGGCCCAATCTCCTCTGCAAAATGTGTCAGTACAACCCCACTGGAGGGTTTTCTAGAGGTGGACTTGCTTGCCTAACAAATCTCCCATTGGGATTCACATTTTGCTTAGTTTCTGTTTTATTTTTATTTTTGACATCTTGAAAGAGTCATCATCTGGCTCTTAAAATGGAACTGAACCCGATGTAAAAGCATAATCCCACCTGTAGACATATTTTGCGTACCGCCACCAAGCTGGGCAGTGCCAAAAGACATTGAGGGGCACGGCCAAGTGTGGGGAAGCACAATTCGATTAGGTGTTTAGTTTCATTTTAAGGCCCTTTCAGATAATTCTTTTGTTCCATTAACTATATGTCTTTATAATAGTTTATGATTAATTTAAAGGTCCCATCAGGTTAAGGGTGGTTAGGGTCAATCCACCCATATTATGGTTCTGATCCACCTCAGACGGCAGTAATAAACCCCTAACCGCTAAGCCACTGAACGGTATCATCCTCAAGAGTCTGTCTGATCTGAGAAATATGTTAATCAGCAGAATCTAATGCAGAAAATAATATGCTAATTTAAGGCCATATCTCTTTGTTTCAGCAACCATGGGTGCATGATTTTAAAGTGCATAAGTCTGATGACCTTGGTAGATTAAGATGTATGATGTGAAAATGCAAAATGAACCATGATGGGGAGTTTGTGGTTGCATGTTTTTTGTGGTACTATGATCTGAAACGGGCTTTGTAGTAATTTTGGTAAGCTGGCCACTGGGAAGGGTTTGTTACTACTACCAAGGTTGGGCCCAGCCATGGGACCTATTTTCTCACACGATTCCCAGGAAGGAGGAGCTTCACAGCTGGAATCCAAGTGATGTCATAGAGGTGTAAATCTCTATGCACAGCCTCTCTCTTTGCCCACAACCTCCACAGGTTGCACTGGGGGAACACGACCATCAACATCTTGACCATGTGTTACAAAACCAATTGGATCATAAAGTCCAACTACCTGGCTTAGCAGATGCCTCCTACTCAATATATTGGGCCTTCCACCCTTGTCTTTAAGAAGGTTCTTGCCTAGTCTCATCTGCTTGTTTTTCTTAGAGAAGTTGATTGAGGTTAACATTTATAGTATCTCATTCTCCACATGAGATCCAACACCCAAGGCTTTCTTATCTTTATGGAAGTATGATTGTTTTCTACTTCTTTCTTTTGCAGGACTTCTCCCCCAACCTTTTGTCTCCCACTTTGCCCTGACCACACCCAAGGTTTGAGAATGAAGCCACCAGCTTTCAAGATGCCTTCCACCCATTGTGTGATTTCTCCCAGTTCAGTCAAAATGTCATCCACGTAACCATCTTCTACAAGAACTCTACGTTCTTCCTTCAGGTGAACAAAGATGGATGGTCTTTCTGATGATGTCTTTTTTATGTCCTTGAGAGCTGCATGTATACATTTTCTAAATCTTAGAAGAACAGCTCTGATAGCATTGAGAACATCTGGGGACTCATGTACTAAAGAGTGTGCAGCTTTCATACTAAAAGTTTGTGGTGGGGAGAGAATCTAAAACTTGCAACGCACAAAAAAATTCAGATGTGCGAAACTGTGTGTAGATACCTCACCACAGACGTAGCCTCCATACATCCCTAGACACAGTAAGTTTGACCTAGCTGCATGTGGCGCTTGAACTGTCTGGTCTCTGCTCCTAAATACATATTCAAAGTGGTATAAATAACAGGAAGGCATCCACCACGTATGCAAATAACCATGGCAATGGTTCCTTTCAGTGGGGAAACGCTAAGAGAGGCATATGTGTAGTCAAAACCAGCAAACCAATAACTTCTTGAATGACATCAGCAACTAAAACCTGGCTGAAAATAAAACATTAGTTCTACATTGTCTGCATCAGATTCACTTGGCCCGGTCTAGCTGCTGCACTACGCTCAATTACAGCTCAATGCTGATTATTATAATGACATGAATATGCCTCCCATATTTCTATGAGTAAGACTGTCACACACACTATGTGAAGTACTTTAAATCTTTAAAACCATTCTTTAAAACCATTCTTTAAAACGGTCACATAAAATAAATTAAAAAATACCTAGAAACCAGCCATCACGTATGGTGCCTGCTTGAGGTTTGTTCCCAACAAAACTTTTATATGTAGAATAATGATGATAATTTTTATAGTAGGCAGGAATCATGAGCTGAGGAGCCCATTGTGCCATTGCCTTTGTGAGAGACATTTGTGCACATTAGCTGCCCTTTTCCTGACCCTAGACCTGTATAACTCCTGGATAGAGTGAAGATCAGCCCTGATGATTCTCTCTGCAGACCTGACTGTTTGTTGCAGTCTCAACCTGTCCTGTTTGGTGGATGAGCCTAACTATGCTGAGATGGACAAAAACGGGACAGACTGAATTATGGCAGTGTATAAGATGTCCAGCAGCTCCTGTGGAACGTTGTACTTCTTGAGATGCCTAAGGAAGTGCAGTCTCTGCTGGGCCTTCTTCCGAACAAGGTCTATGTGTGAGGACCATCTCAGGTTTCGAGAAATGGTGGTTCCTAGGAACCGCAAGATGTTTACAGTAGACACAGTGTTGTTGAGGATGATGATGGGGTGTGTGGGGGTGGTGTTGTACAAAAGTCCACCATCATCTCCAGAGTCTTGAGTGGGTTAAGGTCCAGGTGGTTGTGACCTCACCACTGTACCAGCCCACCTCCTGTTTGTAAGCAAACTCATCACTGTCCTGGGTTAATCCAATAACAGTGGTGTCATCTGCAAACTTCAGGAGTTTCACAGACGGGTCTGCAGAGGTGCAGTTATTTGTGTAGAGGGAGAAGAAGAGTGGGGAGAGAGCACACCCAGGTGACTGTGCAGGCCATGGGAGACGTTCAACTTCACTTTCATGTTCATCAAACCAATCTTTCACCAGTCTTGCTGTGTGTGTTGGTGCACCGCCTTCAGGATACAATGTTTGAACCACTGGGTGCACATGGTCCTCAAGAATGGT
>JAHUTJ010051946.1:995-11430 GCA_036250325.1 Characodon lateralis
CAAGGTCGAAGTTCCTCCACCTTCGGTGAAGTGGTTGAATAAACAGTGACAGTTTGTGGTTTGGTTAATAATTTGTAATTATTAAAGCGCTTTGAGCCCATAATCACAACACCAGAGGACATCTCTGATTTCTATTCGTAAGTAATGATTTTGGTTAAGAAATAAAAAAATTTTCAAATTATGATTTTAAATTATAATTCTTGATGAATATTAATTAATCAATAATCATAATCCTTACAATGCTCATGTCTTGTTGTTCGGATCATGCCTGCCTTGCCTGCCCATTTATTGTTTTGTTCCTGCCTCTTCTTGTGAGAGAGTTTTTGTTAATTATAGCTTTTTCACCTACTGTCGTGCTGCCTGCTCGTCTGCATTCTGGGGTCCTCCATTTTGCATAACAGATGGACCTTGCTGTGGAAACTCTCAATGCAGCTTTAACATGGCTCTCTTTTTTATTTTTAATCAGAACTCTTGCTGCAGCAATTTGGATAAGATAAAAGCTTTGAACTGCATTTTGTGGAATTCCTGTTAATAAAAAGTTAGAATAGTCCAGCCTTGAAAAAACAAATTGGACTACTATTTCAGTGTCACTCCTAGACAGGACATTTCTAATTTTGGCAATATTCCGAAGGTGAAAAATGAAAATTGTAAAAACCTCTTTAATATGGGATTTAAATGACAGGTCCTGGTCAAAAATAACAAAGATTGAATGCCATCCAGATTAAGTGACTGACTGAGCAGTTTCTTTTTCAAGCAATCTGGTCCAAAGAAAACAACTTCTGTCTTTGCAGGAAAAAAATAAAAGTCATCCAGGTTTTATGTCTTCAAAACATACTAGTAATCTACTTGGATTAGATTAATTGGGATTTATGGATAACTATTGCAGAATGTCATCAGCATAACAGCAGAAAACCCATGCTATCTCACAATTTCACCAAATGTAAGCATATATAGTTTAGCGAATTGGTCCAAGCTCTAAATCTTAAAGTACTCCACACGGAATTTTGAAATGTGAAGAAGATTTATCATTAACAATCTGGAATCTATTGGACAAATAAGATTTAAACCAGCCAAGTACTATTCCCTTGATCCCTACAGCATGTTTAAGCCTTTCTAAGAGAATACTATGATCAAATGCAGCACAAACAGGACAAGGAAAAACATACAATAGGCAGATGGTAGCAGTCATCCATAAGCGTGGCAAGGCGAGCAGAGGAGGACATAAACAGGCTGAGCAAAAAGCATACCCCAGCAAGAAGTAAACAGAAGTGTATAAATAGAGCATGGCACAGGTGAAAACAAGAAGCCTAATGGGCATAGAGCAGATGGACTGAAGCTAATTATTGGCTGACTGTGGCAGGGAGTGGTAACTAAAATGAATGAACTAAACAGAGATGCAAGGAAATGTTCTAACCAAAAGAAATCCTATACAGACTATGAACTAAAAGGCACCATGAACAAAAGAATAAGAACTAAAAAAGCATCGCCTGGATATACAAACAATCATGAGCAAAACCCTTTTTAATAACTCAACCAGATAAAAACAGTCCAAACACAGATCTGTCATCTTAGCATTAATGGCTCTGACCCACATGCAGAAAAACTCAGGAGAATGATAAACAGTTCTTAAGTTTGTTTATTTGATGTGGAACAGGTCGTCAGGATCAGGGCTTGAAAGCGGCGGGGAACAGCTGCACAGGGAGAGAGAGTGGTGAGTTTGGTTGCCTTCATGACATGGTGGTGATTTAGTAGAGGAATTGTTTGCTTACAGAGTGAAGAGTTTGAATCTGCCAGAGGAGGGAACGGGGAAGGGGGATCTCTTCCAAGCTGGTTTTCCGAACGGAGGAGGTAAGTTTCAGTAACTTCTTGGAAGCCTTCAAACCAAGGAACGGTTAGTGAAATTGAATGCGGTTGTTTGTTGGACTCACGTTGGAGAGTGGGCAGGTTTGTTTGCTGATGTTTGGAAGATCGGGAGCTTGGGAGACAGCCAGCCTTAGTGGGTCCGAGGAGCATGCCAAGAAGGTAACGAGGACTGGATCGGAACCGGCGTCCTCTCCCAGAACCAGGAGGCAAGGTGCAGAAAGACCTAGGAGGGTCACACAGGAGGTGAGTACAAGAAACATTGGTGTCTAGGAAATCCCAACACAGAGTAATTTTCAGACCACTTAAGGCAAACACTCAGGCGAAGAAGTGCAGGCTGCATCTCCTTTTTAAAGCTCCGGAGATGATTGCAGATGGGAAACACCTGTGCCCACCTCACCAAGGTCCTTGGCTCCACCTAGTGACTGGTAACAGGAGAGAAATCTTCAGAACCATGACAAGATTAGGTTCTACAGTTTCCTTGAATGCTGTCTCATTTACTCAGGATGAAGTAATAATGTTCGAAAACCAATGATTTTATTTTTAATAACGTCAATTGTATTTATAAAGAATTGTATGAAATCATCACTGCTAAGAGCTGAGGGAATGGAGGGCTCAACAGAGCTATGACAGTGTACGTTTGGCAACTGTATTAAAAGGGAACCTAGAATTATTCCCCTCTATTAATGATGAAAAATACGTTGTTCTAGCTTGATGAAGGGTCTTTTTATACAACAGTGGACTGTTTTTTTTCCAGATTAAGTAGGACTCCCCTGAGAGCTGATGAGAAAAGAGACATTTTCTCTCCAATTTTCAAGTGTTGTGCTTAAAAGTATGCAGGTCCTAATTTAACCAGTAAGCCAGCCTCCTATAAAGAATTACCTTCTTTTTCAAGGAGGCTACATTGTCTAATGCAAGATGCAATGAGAAAGTAACACAATGAATAACAACATCAATTTGTGAAAGGTTAGAAATTACACCGGGGAGAACAAGTATTTGATACACTGTCGATTTTGCAAGTTTTTCCACTTGTATGTAGCATGTAGAAGTCTTTACTTTTTTATCATAGGTACTCTTCAACTTTGAGTGACGAAATCTAAAACAGAAATCCAGAAAACCACATTGTGTTTTACAGAAACCTTTATTTGCAATTACAGATAACAGACATTTCCTGTAGTTCTTGACGAGGTTTGCACACACTGCAGCAGGAATTTTGGACTACTTCTTCATACAGATCTTTCAGGTTGCTGGGCAATATGGACTTTCATCTACATCCAATTTTTTCGATTGGGTTCAGGTCTGGAAAGTGGCTAGGCCACCCTAGGACCTTGAGATACTTCTTACTGAGCCACTCCTGTGTGCTTCGGGTCATTGTCATGCTGAAAGACCCAGCCATGACCCATCTTCAGTGCCCTTCTGAGGGAAGGAGGTTGTTGGCTATGATCTCCTGATACATGACCCCATCCATCCTCCCCTCAATACGGTGCAGTCGTCCTGTCCCCTTTGCACAAAAGCAAAAGCAAGTTTCCACCTCCACGCTTCACAGTAGGGATGGTGTTCTTGGGGTTATACTCAGCAGAGAGACCTTACGTGTGCTGCAGGGTTTTAATCCATGGCGGCATATTGTGTTACTAATGGTCTTCTTTGAGACTGTGGTTCCAGATCTCTTCAGGTCATTGACTGGGTCCTGCCTTGTAGTTCTGGGCTGATCCCTCACCTTCCTCATGATCATTGATGCCCCACGAGGTGAGACCTTGCATGGAGCCCCAGACCGAGGAAGATTGACCGTCATCTTGAACTTCTCCCATTTTCTTAGAATTGCGCCAACAGTTGTTGCCTTCTCACCAGGCGGCTTGGCTATTTTCCTGTAGCCCATCACAACCTTGTGTAGGTCTACTATTTTATCCCTGATGTCCTCACAAAACTCTCTGGTCTTGGCCATTGTGGAGAGGTTGGGGTTTGTTTGTTTGAGTGTGTGGACAGGTGTCTTACACATAACGAGTTCAAACTGGTGCCGTTAATAGAGATAATGAGTGGAGAACAGGAGGGCTTCTTAAAAAAGAACGAACAGGCCTGTGAGAGCCGGGATTCCTACTGGTTGTTAGGTCATCAAATACTTATGTCATGCAATTAAATGCTAAAATATTACTTAAAAATCACACAATGTGATTTGCTGTGTTTTTTACAGCATGTAATAAAGATGTACTATATGACATATTCTGTTTTTTTCTTCACACTCAATGCCCTGTGTCAGCACAAGGTCCAGAGTAAAAAGACAAGAATGGGTAGGCCATTGGTTTTTTTGAGCAAAGCCAATTTTATTTAGGGTAGCATTTAAGACTACATGTAGTCTATCACTTTCTGTGTCAGCATGAATGTTAAAATCGCCCACTATAATTTATATATCAGTATTCAGCATTAAGTCTGTCATCGTTTTTAAGGCCGATTTGACCCACATGCAGAAAACACTCAAACAGAGAAACGTTTAAAGAATTTATTAACAGTTTGTGAAATGTACAAGGAGTGAAGTTTCCAGGAAGGCCGACTGACTGGAAGGGAAAACCACAAGGTGAGTTCAGATCAGGATACAGACTTGCTAATTCTGTGGTTAGGCTTACTATTCGGGTGGGGCGATCTGCCAGGGGGGAGATGGTTGCGAGTCTGGGACAGTGAGGTAGTGCTGATTCCGCTGGGGCTTCTTGATGATCCAGGAGGAACCGTAGGAGGGTGGAGAGGGTTCGCTTAACCAAGGTAAACAGACTGTTAGTAAAAATCCTCATAAAACAATCACAAGATACAAAGTATATAGCCAGGGAGTACTACCACGAAGGGCAAAAACACTCAGGCACAGAAGTGCAGGTGAGCCGCCCTCATATGGTCCTCTGAACAGATGAGTCAATGAAGAACACCTGTCACACCTTCAGTCCTCCAGCTCTGCAGGCCCCAGAGGTGGAAAAAGGAAGCAGCACGCACAGAGACAATCAGACTCTGACAAAATCAGATAAGAAATCAAAAAAACTGAGAGTAGAGGGCTGGTGAATGAAACAAAACAGTGGTTTTAGTGAATTGCAGTTTGAATGAGAAAAACTATTATTCTTTTATTTTCAATTACATTCACCCTCCCCCACCCACCCACCGTTCCCCAAGAGGGTCAAGAGGGTACAATGCTTTTTCTGTGGCAGTTTCATGGCTTTTGAATTCACTGCCAGTTGACATCAAACAGGCCTCTTCACTGGGGAATTTTACAACTGCTCTGAAAACTCATCTATTTTTCCTGACTTTTGACCCAGTATGGGAGAGCGCTTTTTATTTATTCAAGTTGTTTTACAACATATGTTAATGCTTCTATATAACATCTCTTCAGCACTTTGGTCAGCAGTGCCTTTTTAAAAGTGCTTATAAATAAAGATGACTAGGCTTGGCTTAAAGATAGATATTCAAAAGTATTGTAGGTATTAATAGGCCTGGGATTACTCAATAAATCTGACTGAAAGATGGCTGGTATTCCTCCTCCTTGCCCAGTATATCAAGGAATGTCAAAATGTTAAAGATTTGAAGGAATCGACTTATTTATACTAACAAAATCTGCTTGCAGCAGCCAGGTTTCTGTGAGGCAAAACAAATCAATCTGATTATTACAAATGAAGTCATTAACTATGAAAGTCTGAAGAGAGAGAGCTTGTGTTTCAGTAAACCCCTTTTAATTGTTTTATTTTTCTGTTCAGTCGGAGTAGTATTGAATTTTACGAGATTTTCATGATTTGGTCCTTTTTGATTAGACATTTTGATTTGACATTGGTTCATTTGGTTGGGATCACAGCCCTGTATGTAATCAGTGGCCAAACTGTTATGAAGTACGCACCAAATGCATGTTCGCACCTTGCCCTGTTCTGTGGCAACATCTCATTCTATTACTGAAATGTATAAAACTTTAATCCTGAATTTAAATAGTAGACCAGCTGTTCTCCAAGCAGAAATATGGAGGTATATCTAGGTGTTGTACCTGTTGTGAAAAGAGCTTTCAGCTTGTAATAAGATGAATTGTGCTTTCAGTGCACTTCTTGAAAAGTAGGCTGTCTATTCCAAGACATAGACAAAATGAAGCACATATAAAACACAGTGTTGATGCAGAGGCTCATATAATTCTGTCGAATCTGAGGAGTACAAGTGAGTCATTGAATAAATTACATGCTGAACCAATTGCTCAACCACATAAATACACCTATTGAACTCGCCTCATTTTCCGGATCATTGCTCATTCTGGTCCTTATCACTCATGTCGCCTTATCTGATTTTTCAGCACAACTGAGAATTAATGTCTAAAGTTATCAAACCAAAGATGATGACACCTATTTATGTTCACCTATGTATGATTTAGCCACTTGAGCAGCTGCAACCCACCTGATGCTTGGATACAAAGTGAGTGTGGGTGTGATCACATGCTCAGCAAATGTTAATGTGTGCCTGAATATTTAGGAAGAAATCACAAAGTTTTGTTTTTGTTTTTTTTTTTGTTTTTTTTTTTATTGAAGCAGAGTGATACAGGTTATGGTTTCCTTCACCCAGGTACTCTAGCTACTCTGTGTATCTGTTCTATTTTCCCTGAACTGTATACACATCATCAGCATGGTGATTCATGCTCATGCACAAGTGTGCTTCATCATGTCACAGGAGAAATGAGCTCTGTCCCTTTTATTTTCTCATTTCCCAGTCCTCTTGCAATATGTGGTGCTGTTAGCTCTGATGTCATAAATCGATTTACCATTCTGACATATGCAAATGTTTTCTGTTTGAATACAATTATTATCTTTTTTTTATTCATTTTGGGGGTTTAAGCTAAAAAACTGGCAGAGTGATATATCGAGTATTAGACTACAATAGTAAATCAGTCGAGGCAATAATTATGCTCTCCTTATTTTTGCTATGACAACAATGCTATCTAGCTAACCATGATTTATTTTGACTTTTATAGTAGTAGAATTATCAAAACATGAAATGAGTCAATGCTACTGCCCCTTTTCCAAGACATCTTCAGCTTTCAGGATCTGGCAGTTATTGTGTTTTACTGTGTGTTTTTGACTCTGGAATAACAGTTTAAAGTACAAAAGGAAACAAAATCATACTAAATTAAGTCTGCGCTAAGAGATACTAATGAGAGGGTTACAGGTGTAGTTTACATGCTTTTGTTGTTGTTTGTTTTGTTTTGTTTTGTTTTAAAACAAAGTCATGTTGAGCATTTATAAACAACCAGTGACTAACCTCCAGCAGACAGCAGCCAATGTTATCTCAGTTTAGAAAAACAGGAAAAGTATCATTTATCAAACTCAAGCTAGCACCTTCATCAGATACATGACTTTAAGTAAATAACGTCCATTTTCACCTTTCTATGGGTTTGATATTGTAGCATATACAATTGGAGCCTTAGCTCAGCCAAACTGCCAGAGATGTTTTGGATATACTAAAAACATCCTGTGGCCTATACATCAGAACTCAGAAAGCCAACATTTTCTGTAAATAGGAGTACGTTTTTTTTCTTTTTTTTTTCAAACTAAGACAACTCCAGCTGCATAAATCATACCCCAATTACACTTGGTTATATGTTTTTAAAACATACTCGCAAAAAAAGACCATGCTTCCTTTGCTCTGTTTAATTGGTTTCTGAGCTCAAAGTGGGACCCTGGTGCCCACACACCATAGCCATGTCCTGTTAATGCTATAGTCACCCACAGGTTCAACATTATGACAGCCAACTTAACTCCACCAGACAGCCTTTACTATATTACCTCTTACCAATGATGACTATTGAAATTACAGTAGCCGATGACCAATCCTTTACGTCTGTTGTAATTGTACATTCACATTTCCTGAAGTGGCAGGTTTAATTGCAGACCAAAGAGAAAAAAAAACTAAACTTGAATCATTTCTGGAAAGCAAGGTTTTAATTATGATCTTCTGTAATTGCAGATCTTTGGGGCCATTCAATTATAAGACTGAATTGAATGCTGGCAGCCAAGGTCCCCAATGTTTTGGAAATAACTGACAATATTAACTACTATGTCACTACTGCTGTGTCTGGGCCATATTAGATAATCAAAATTAATCTGTTGTTTTGAGATATATTCCTGGCTGTTATGGAATGTTTTTAATTATTTTAATAGTTTGTTAGGGTAATTTAAGTTTGTGCATTCTGTTATAATACAGTGATAATACCTGTAGGTTTGTATCTTTTTAAGAAATTTCAGCAACAGAAGTCTTTGAAACAAATGCCCCAAACACACAGGACTTCACTAGTGAAGTTTCACTGATGTTCAAACACGTAATATTTTGCTCATCAAAAACTTCAAATTTCAAACTTTTATCCTAAATATTCAGTTTTATCTCTGGGCTCTTTTATTGTTCTTGTTGTTGTTGTTTAAGAAAGGTTCAGTCAAATGTGAGGTGTTGCCTCATTATTTTTATTAGCATGATAAGTGTTCATGTTGACCGTTCACAAGAACCTGCTCAGTACAAACATGAAAAGTGTGTTAAGTGTTCACTTAACATTCTCAACTAAGGGGCTTATCTTCAAAGATTCCAAATAAGGAGTGCTGAACTGCTTGCACAAAAAAAATTCAAGTGCAATAAGTGGACGTGTTGCACGCGATCCTCAAAGATTGTGTGCGCAATGGATAACAGGTGCAAAAGAGATTCATCATCCTATATTTTGCATATTCATGAAGCCAAACACGCTAAAAAGTCTGCGCCCACTGTTTCATTCATTTTACACACGCAATTCGAATTGCACCTTGTTTGTAGATCAGCTTTGGGTACGCAACCCAGTTTGTGGGTGATTTTATACATGCAAACCTTTTGAAGATCAGGCCCTAGATTAACTAAACTAACATAAACTAGTTATATCTTATTTAAATATGTTTTATTCAGATAGTTCTCTATAAAGAGTTGTTAACTAATGTTGGATGTGTGATTTAGCACCTGGCCTCTAGTCTCAGGCCAGTCTGTATACATCTCTTTGCTTCTTCATCACTATACATACCAAATTATAATATGGTTGAGTTTGTAAAAAAGCTGCTATCACCCACATTTTGTTTTTACTTTGCTGCAATTTAGTAAGCAATTCAAACTTAAAGTCATCTATTCAGACCTCAGAACCACCACTCATAACTTACAGATACATTTAATGATTCAAGATAAAAGTTAATGTCATGTATCTATCCCTTTCTGTCATTTGTTGCGGGTTAGTTTTTAGAACACCAGGCTGAAGAGGAGCAGCTAAGTCATGACAAGTTCATATAATCCTGCCTAGGGCACATCTACATATCTCTTTATAAGACCATGAGGTTGATCAGAGTTTAAGTTATGCTCACATAGAAAATCTGTTTGCTTCTTTGTTTATTTTAGGCGAACATCAGAGAATAATTGTCACAAATGACAGTTAATAGGAACTAAATGTAATACAAGAACCATGATTGGAAAAGCAATGAGCAGGGAAAGAAACTTGAATGTTTTTATTAAGACCTGCTGCCTAAAACAGTCTCTCCTCAAGACACTCAAATCACTGATATTTGATAACTGGACATGTATAAAATAAGCCATATTTCTGATTTATTTTTGATAACACTAACAGCTGTGGACACACCGCTGATGCCACAGAAGGCATTATTATACTGTATGTCTCTCCAACTGGGGCCATACAAACTTGTTGCATTTTTAACATGATATTCTGTAGTTTTCTAATTACCTAATCTTTAATATATCCATCCATTGTCATTAACTCACAGGATCATAGGGGGAACTGTCATTCATCACTTGGAAACACAGAGACACACGGGACAGTGAACCATGCCCACACACACTCACTCCTTAGGGCAATTTAGAGAGACTAATTAACCTAAGATGCATGTTTTTGGATTGTAGGTTGAGGCCTGGAGAGAACATGCAAGCTCCAGGCAGAAAGATCGTGGGCTGGAATTTGAAGCCAGGACTCTCTTGAGGCAACAGTGTTAACAACTGTATCACTCTGCAGCCTTTATTTTTTCATTATTTGTCCATGGGAATACAGTATATAGGACAATGACTCTACCTGCTTTTAACAGCTATATTAGCTCTGCTAAAGTCACTTGGTTGTGAGTTTAAAGGATGTTGCTACAATAGTAGTTGACAACTGTTAAGAACCAGCCATTAAGCTTGAAACCAGTATGCCTTAGGTAAGGTGAAACATTGCACAGAGGGATGAAGCTGATGTAAGGATTATGATTATTGATAAATTAATATTCATCAAGAATCATAATTTAAAATAATAATTTGAAAAATATTAATTTCTTAACCAAAAATCATCACTTCCAAATAGAAATCAGAGATATCCTCTGATGTTGTGATTATGGGCTCAAAGCTCTTTAATAATTACAAATTATTAACCAAAACCACAAACTGTCACTGTTTATCTGACCGCTTCACCGAAGGTGGGGGAACTTCGACCTTGTTTTGACAGATAAATCACTCTTGCACAAAATAAACACAAACGCTTCTCTTAATTATATATATGAAGATTTATTGAAGCCAAATAATCCTGATATAC
>JAHUTJ010051947.1:0-11426 GCA_036250325.1 Characodon lateralis
ACAATATCAATATAATGTTGTATTTTCATCAACTTACCGTAAAAAATCCTTACGAAGCACCGAGAATGAACTACGTCCAATGCTGGAGCTGCTGGTGTTTGGAACTATTAGCAGCTCCATGAACCACATGACTTCCGCATCCCATTCTTTCTATAGAAGTCAATGGGAGTGTCGTAACTCTCTCTTTGTACGGCGCTGGTTCTACCTACGCTGATGCTGCAATGGAGGTGATGTTATGTTCTTGTGTGTTTGTGGGAGCATGGTAGGAATCGTCGCCCCGGTTGTGCACAGCCTGCTGCGGACAGCTTGGCGGGTGAGTTGATCCAGTCTTGGTGTGGGGTTGGGGTTGTTTGGTGTGGGTACAAGGCTCAGTGGTTGGGTGGGTTGGTGGGAGTGGTGTCACGCAGGGCCATTGCCATACCGTCGCAGCGAGCTGTGTGATGGGGGGGTGCATGGAGTGGAGCTAGTACTGTGTGGATGTGTCTGCATTGGCTTTTTGGGGGTGGAGCTCTCTTGTGGTGATGTGCCCTGTGGGGGAGGGGATTGTGTTCAAGGGCATGTGTTTGATGTGTTTTGATTTTTGGGGGCCGGGGTTGGGGCGGAGGGTCTGGGTTGCTTAGGTTCAGGCAGGGGGAGTATCGAATGTGTATGGGGAGTGTGAGTGAATGTACGGCGTCCATTCTTGTGTGTCCTTTATGTTGGGTGTGTAGGTGTGAATGTTTGTTTGTGTATGCATGAGGGTAAGAAATGTGATAGTGACTGTGAGTGTCTGTTTTGCTGTTAGGTTGGGTCTTGGGCTGCCCCCTCTCCTGGGTCATCTTAGGTGCCCTATCAAATGTGGGGACTATTTCCCCTCCGTCACAGTCCCAGCCAGTGTCGCTGCCCGCCGGTGTGCTTGTGGTTCTCGGTGTCCGGGGCTGGGTGCTTTGGTGTTTACCAGCTCACTCCTGATAGCTGCTGGGCGGGGCCTTACTCTGTCGGGGCTCTGCTGAGGGGTGGTGTGCCCTTGGGTCTTGGCTCTCTGGGTCCATGGCTGGATCTGCTCCGGCGTAGCCATTTAACTGTGGCTCTGATTTCCTCCTTGTATGCCTTAGGTCCAGGGCGGCAGGTCTGTGGCTCCTCACACCCACTATTGAATATTCTCACACATACACCCACAGGTGTTGGGATTCACGTGTTTACAGATACACAGATGTACTTCATATTGAGCTGCACTTGCCACTAAGTACACTTTTCACTAATGTTGTCGTGTCATATATGCATTTGTTGTTTGTCTTTGTGGTTTTCTTCCATTTCTCTCTCTCTTTCTGTAGGTGTAGAAGCAGATGTCTAGTGTGTTATCTTACATTCTCTTTATCCTTCTGTTATCTTCTTCTCTCCTTTTTAACTTTTTGCCCTACCTCCCTCCTTTTTTTCCCCCTTTTATTTCCGTCTCTGTGTCCATAGAATTTGATATAATCCCAAAGGAACTCCTAACAAAGTTTTTTTATATTTAAAGCGGACTGTAATGCTCCACTTGTGAAAGTAAATCTGTTGGATGTCTTGTAGGTTCTCAATTCTGAGTGCTACTCTGCCAGACAGGACTAGGAAAAAAACGGAATGAAGACAGACTAGATTTTTATCTATTTTTACTCACAAAACCCTCTTATTTAACTTCCAGAGCAATGAAAAACATGAGAAGTGGTATGCAAATGTACTTACAAAAAGAATATAGAGTATTCTAAATAAAGTTTGCTGCAAGAGCAGAGCTGCAAACTCATCCTTCCTGCTTTTAGTTTTGTATAACGCATACTCTTTGAAAATATGGGTGTGCACTTGGGTCCGTCCTGCTTTCCTTTCCCATCCTTCACTTTAGTGCCTGTCATAAAAAAACTAACTATGAAAAAGTAAACACAAAACCAATAGCAGCTATGTGTTTTAGTGTATCTGCACATTGACACACCTTTGCAAATCATTTATTATGGCAGGTCATCTGCTATGAGTATAAACATCACCTTATGAGGCTTCATACTCATTTCTGGCCGTTTATATATAGTTGCTTCAATATAAGCTTCCACAACAACCTTATTTTAACAGAATTTTACTTATATCTTATATTCTATATGAATAACCATATTTAATATCATCACTTTGAAGAAAACAAATGTAAGTGAAAGCATATAAAAAAGATGCTTGATGGTTTCAACAAAACAAGTCCTTCACATTTAAATCCAAGCAGAAAGAGGTTGATGATTCACTGGTGGAGATAGGACATTTTGAAATATTACAGTGTCCACAATATAAGCCACAAGGTTTGAACCGGTTGTAGAAGAAACAACAACAAGCAAATTCCACCTACACTTCACTGAGCAGTACTTTGGACGGAATGTGCCTGAAGCAGTACAATGGCCAGATGACCACGGTTGTGATGTACATCAGTGCTGCCAGCACATTGCAGGCAAACAGAACCTCCTTCAAAGGTATAGAAAAGCAAGCGGCAGTTGGTTAAAAAAATTGACATTAAAATCAACAGTTTACTTGTTCATCTCTGTTCTGACCTTCATGTATGGTAGTGGGACATGTATCATGATTGAAGAAAACAAGCTCCTTCATACAAGCATGATATATGAGTTTCCCCTCTATGGTAAATTGTCTCATGCTTAGAGATACAGTGAAGTCAAAAGTAATATATAGATTTATACTTAATTTTATTTTATATCAATAGAAACATTTATTTCTGAAAGAAAATGAAAGCTATCTTCCCAAAAATTGATAAGACATTGCAAAAGGGGTATGTTTTTTTAAATAGCAAAACCTGTGTTTTTATAACATTTTAACAAACTATTTGATGTTAAAATAATTTAGATGCCATATCTGTGTGCAGGTTGGTGTATCTCAGTCTCAAGTTCTAAACATGACATTAGACCCTTAGTAAGCACATTTATTTCCATGCTTCCCTTTTGTATTATTGGAGGCCAGTACGCCATTTGTTGGAGTGTATGGAGTGTGGCTTTGCTGCTCCTATGGCCCCCTACAGGAGAGTAATGAGCATAGGCTAATGTGACCCCCCTTTGGTCTGTTGGAACAATGCTGAAAGCATGGGAGAGCTGTTTAATGCCAATCTGCACACTGGAGGTGCACACTCTGGCTGTCTTAAGGAGAGGGCGGAGCCCGTCTGCCAAGAGGAGTGTGTGGCTGTGTTGCGCCTCAGTTAAAAGGAGATCTTCTTGGCACATGCGGTCATACAGCTCTCTACCAGTTGATCATTTCTCTAGCCAGAAAGCTAGAAGCACTTCTGGTATGAACATGGTTTCCAGGTGTACATCTTCCACCACTTTGGGGTTGTGAGGTTTCACACCTGGGTTCTTTAAAGAGCAAAGAAATTATGCATGACAGCAGAGAGGAGCTTTCTGGGTGGCTGGGTGCAGCTGTGTCACAGAGGTGCCCATGTCTGGCACCGACAAGGGCCTGAGAGGTTCTTTGGGCTCCTCTAAGCTGGCAACCTGGTTTGTCACCAAGGATGGTTTGCTGCTTGCACCCAGTGGTGTTTGCACCTCCGCCTGGACCCAGAGTTGGTCCTGGTGGCAGTCAATGAGTGGGGCCAGCCTGTCCAGCAAGTCCTGGCCACCAAGAAAAAGCTCTGTGTTTAATGTGCACATATAGATGAGGTGCACCAGAGTCATGTCTTTGAGTGTGATGTCCATCTCCACCCAGCTGGTGATGCTTACAGCACAAGCTTCAGCCTGAAATGGTTTAATGAGGGAGAGCATGGCTCTACTCACCTCCTCAAACGAGACCAAAAACATCAGGCTAACCTCTATCCTGCCCAGTCATAGGTTTTGAGGAACACAGAGACAGTTTTGTTTGTTCTGCTTCGCCACGGATTACTGATTGTTCAGCAAAGGACAGAATGGTCCCAGTAGCTTCAACGACTGCGATTCATCTCACCCTTTGAACCTAGGGGGGAATGTTGGACCACTTGTTTGCTGAATATTGGACTACTTGCACGGTGTGGGACGTCACTATGCCTTTCCAACGGCATCGGCCATTTTGTATCCAGGACAGTCCGCTCCGACATATCCCGTCGAACACTACGACTGATATTACGAGGCGTCCCAAGTCTGACGTCACAAGACGCTATATAACAGGGCCTCCATTTTGAACAGCCCGCCTTCAGCTGGAGACAGGACCAGCAACTGAAGCGCATCACTTCTGGAGTAGAGTCCCGAGTGGATTTCATTTATTCTCTCTCGTTGGCCAACGAACAATTCCTAACTGAGGTTTCTGGACTAAGAAAGCCAGAAATTTCACTTTGCCGATCGAAGACGTGAGTTTNACTGAGGTTTCTGGACTAAGAAGGCCAGAAATTTCACTTTGCCGATCGAAGACGTGAGTTTAACACGTAACTAAAAACACGGAGTTTCGAGGAGACGAACCGCCACCGTGTTTCATCCTAAGTCGACGTTGATGGTCAGGCCGTATTTTTCCCTTGCGCCAAGGAGGCCAGAGGACGAAGATTGACCGCTTTCCTGAAGTTAACTGTGGACGCACAGTTTAACTTCCAACTTTCCCCCTTCCTCGCTCGACCCCGCTCAGAAGAAAGCCGACAACAAGTAATACCCATCCTTTATTTTATTTATTTCTTAGAAAGCCTGGGCAGGGTAGGAGGTTTTAGTGCGATGAGATTCGCTAGTTAGAATCTAATGTGTTCTGGACGATATGTGCATGTAACCTTGTTATTGAAACTTTGATGTGCTGTGTTGATGTCTGGAAGCAGCTGCGCTCCCAGCTCTGTGCATGTTTTGTGGGGTATTGGACACCTGAGAGCCAACGCAGGTGCGCTGTGAGACTGGACTGTTAAAATAACCTCATGGTGAAATTCCCCATTTTCTTTGTCTTCAACCTCACTGCTAGCTAGCTTGCCGCCAAAAGTTTTATAACTCTTTGTCTGCTCAGGAGTTGGGGGAGGTTTTATGACTGAGTATAACTGAATTACAGTGGAGCTGCGCCCCCACCTCCCCTCACCACCACACCCCTTTGTCATATTGTCAATTTTGCCATAACTGCTGGTTGACCCCATTCGCACCCACTACTGTTTTGCTTTATTTTTGCTTAGTTAGATATTTTACCCCTTTTATGTAGAACTTTGCATGTTGAGTAGGTGAAGATTATTAAATCGGAAGAACGGATTGTATCAGGCTGTGATTTAATAAATATTCACATAGATAAACAGAAGGCGTTCTGTGTTTATTTTGTGCAAGAGTGATTCGTCAGTCAAAATAAGGTTAAAAGTTCCACACGTTTCGGCAGAAACGATCGATTAAACAGTGACATCTCTGATAATAGTTATTAATTATTACGGAGTATTTAACGGTTGTAATTGTCAAAGGCGTTGAGCCACAATTACAACACCAGAAACATCTCTGGTCTCGATTCATAAATGAGGATTTTGGTTAAGAAATTGATTTTGTCAAATTATGATTTTTAATTATAATTATCAATCAAGATTACTTAATCAATAATCATACTTCCAACATATTTGTATTTAGCATAATATTTGCTGAGATATCTACATTTATAATTTCCTGCAGGACAAATATTATTTTATTAAAACTGCATGTAGTAAAATGCATTTCAAATACTGAAGTTAGATCACTTAATGTAGCGTGAAAGAGAAAAGTTGTCATGTTACCTGAATGTGTTTGTTTAATGTTAACCACTAGCATTGTACCTAAAACCTTAATAATCTATTGGGATGTTATAGATTTATTGACATAATTGCATTTAAAATATCCTAAATTATTAAGTTGTTGGTCACTATTACACAGTTGGTTGCTACTAACCTTAATTAGGAGGTCTTTGAATATCTAAATGTTTTTGAAAAAGCTGAACATTATCAAACCTAACATATACATGTTTTCCCATCTTTGTCTTTTACAGAAGCCCTGAAAGGTAAGTGAAGAAAAAATAAATATTTCCAAATTTTTTTGTTTTGTTTATTTGTTCTGCCCTGAAAGGCAAGTGAAAAAAGTCTAGATTAAAATATTTCTTAGCAAAAGCACATGAATAGTGTATTTGTTGGCCATCCTAGGTATCATGCCCAGCTTATATATTCATGTTCCATCTAGAATTAATTCTACATGTGCCATGTAGCATTAACTGCAGTACTGATCAAGGACATCTGGGACAAATGACAACTTCTTGGGACCTAGACTGTGTCTTGCAACTGGCCTTGCTGTCAGTACATGCTTACATTGATTAGAAAGGGGTATTTAGTTATCATTTAATAACTCAGGTCAGAAGCAGGTGGTTAAAAATAGAATTTGACTTATGTTTTTAAACTCTCCCTTCAAAAATAACAGAAATGTATGTGAACTAGTAAATAGTCATTTGAATTTAACTAAGGCTCTCTCCACACTCTACCCAGATGTTTCTCGAGTGATAGACCTCAAGACAATAATAAAGAAACCAATTAGGGCTGTGGGTTTGTTACGTTACACTCAAAGAACAAGAATATCCGCCTCTCTATTTAACGAGAGAGAGACTCAAGGGACAGTTTGCTCTTTTGGTGGATGTTTATAAGTGTAAAAATAAACTGCTGATGTGCTCTGGCTCTTGTTTGAATATAATGTAACAAACCTACAAACCTAATGGGTTTTTATATTGGGTGTCAGTTGATTGTCATGTTAAATATACAAATGTTATAGGAGCATGCTTCTTTGGCAGTGAGTATAAATGCTTCAAGTCACATGAAGTCACCATGACTGAATAATTCTTTGATGTCTGTAACTCAAGAAACATCTGTGTAAAGTGTGGAGAGAGCCTTAGATAAATTCTGGCTCACTTTCTAAATATAAATCTGATTTATTTGAAGTGAGACTTTGAAAGAATATGCTTAATTCTATTTTTACCCACTTGCATCTGACCTCAGTTGTTACCTGATAACTGAATGAATTGGTGTATAAGGTACCAGACACTTACACACACAAACCTAATCTCTTTCAAGCATTATTATTATTATATTGTTGTTGTCACCAGGTAAAGTCATGTATGGATAGCACAAAGAAAATTTTTTTATAGTAACAATGTAATTTATTAAAATGGTTATAAATAAAAAACACTCTTCACCAACTTTAAAAGAAGGTAAGGAGACAATGAAGCTGGAGATGAAGCTGGAGAGATCACTGATAGCTGTCCAGACACTGCATAAAAGCTGGAGTTGTCCTCTCTTCCCTTTCTGGGCTTGACAAAAGTAAACCAAGATTTTTTTCCCACTCTGTTTACATAAAAATCTGTTTTCCCAGTGAGGTTTTATTCAGTTGTTGTCACCAAAATATAAATGCATAGACAAACATAATACATATAAATCATCAAGGGTTCATATTTTATTTTTGACTGGTGATTTATCAAATCCCTTTCTAATTTATTGTGACAAGTTATGATAAACATGTTCTGACAGCACGTTTTAAGACCATCTCCAAGATGCAGTCTTGGTCCCAAGAAATAGCAGTCATGGTGGGGATTTGTCATTTGTCCTACAGATATCCTTGAACAATACTGTAGTTAATTCTTCATTGCACATGAATATACAAGCTGGGTATGATAACAACATAGCATGGACAACAAATACACTATTTATGTGATTTTATAGTATTTAATTTTACTTTACAACAGTTTAATTTTGAAAATAGGACATTGGTTCTTGGAAACCAGTCCTTCGACTATTTATGTGAACAACACAGCTGTTAGTGAAGGCTGGTGGTTTTATTCCAGGGCCTGTAGTGGCAGAGCCAAGTATTACAACAACAATCACTTGGAAAAATAAGCCTCTCAATTTTTTTTCTTCACTTGCCTTTCACGGCTTCCATAGTCTTTTATTTTAGTGCATGTATTATAAAAGGTTGCATTGGTTGCAATAGGTTGCAAGTAAACTCAAAACCAAGAGCTGCTTTGTGTTTTAGTGTATCTGCACCTTGACACACCTATGCAAACATAATTTATTATGCACAGATCATTTTAATATAAGCAAAGTGTTAGCTGAAGCATCACATAATCTAACAGCATCACATTATTTCCCTGACGTGCTAAAACAAACTGGTTACAGCTGTCTCAAGGAAACATTCCTTTTATTTAATTTTATAACTATGTTCTAAAAATGATCACTAATAATCAAAGGAAGGCACATACAATGGAAAAAGAATGCACTGTGATAATGTTGCTCAGTAGAAGTTGCACTTCCTTTTTTAATGGTTTAGACAAGAGCCACGACAGAAACCAGATCTTTCATATTTAAATCAATGCAACAAAGTGTTTACGTTTAGTGCTAAAGGAGACCACCTTGAAAGAATATACTGTGTCCACAATTTAATAAATCAGGTTAAAACAGGTCATAAAGGAGACATCAACTAGGACATTCCACCCACAGTTCACCGGGTAGTACTTTGGTCTGGGAATGTTCCTGAAGCAAATGCCAAATGACCACAGCTGGCATGTAGAGTACATCAGCACAGCCAACAAATTGCAGACTATCAAGACTTTGTTTAAAGATGCAGGGAAGCAAGACAGCAGGCAGAAGACGGGTAGAATAATGAGGAAAATTAAACAAATAGATGGCAATACACCACTGGAGCCCAGGAGAAAATGAGCAGTTGTGTATATAACCCAGACAGAGGAAGGTGATATAGGCTGGAAAGGCCTCCAGAACTTTGAGTAGGCCCAGCACCAACAACCAGGTTTGGCTTAAGTCTGAGAAACCTCAATAGCGCACAGGGCAAAGGTCAGGAAAGAGATAATGTAGGCGCCAATCTGTCTGCCACAATTACAAGTGAAGAAGATGGCGTAGAAAATGGATGCTCAGAGCACCTGCATGAATGATCATTAAAAGTGAGATACTCGTACACAGACCTAGGTTTAGTCCCTTGTTCTTGTGCAGTATTAAAAAAAATTATTAAACAAAAACCAATATAAACTGATGTTTTCTATATAATCTAGAAACGTAATAATTTAAGTTTGTGCCAATCTTTCTATTTCGATAATTTGCCTTTTAATGTAGCCCATGCATTTTGTTCCTATGTTTTCTTGTGGTATTTATTTTAATTTTTACTCTTTTTTTGCTTTTTTATTACACAACAAAACTCATGCCTCATAATCTGTAAGTTCAAAAATAAGTAATCAGTCCAGTATGAGGATACATTTATTGCTCACCAAAGCTTGCATGTGATATTATATTAAAACTGTTTATTAAAACTGTTGCCATATTATTCTAAAGCTGTTGCAACTATACCTATATTACCGTACAGCAAACCCCAGAGTTTGAGATCTTAGTGTCAGTAATATTAAATAACAAGAGCTAGATAGACGTATTTAGCTTATATATTCACGTACATAGGATAGAAACAGACAAAAATATATTGGACATGCTCCTGGACTTTTCACAGTTCAGGTCATTTCCAATTATTATTTAGTACCACCTCTATGTGGGTGGGGTCATCAGAGCATAGCAGCCTTAAAAGTATTATGACGTTATTTATGTGTGACACAAATACAACAATGGAGGATATGGAAGCAATGGTGAATCTGCTTCTCAGTCTATGGCTTTTTGTCAGGTTCAAAGTAAAAGAAAAAAACCAGAGAAGGCTGCAGGTGGTGAGGCACAACTCTTTGGATAGGTAGAGGAGAGCCATAGAGTGGTATCAAACTGAATACAAAATGGCACAAGCTAGACAACATATAAGAGTACAATTATGCCACCTAATGCCAGCTTACTATAGTGGTCCCATACACAACAAGCCCAGAGTACAACAAATTCATGGTTCATGTTAGTTATTATAATATGTATCCTGTGTGTTTCAGATGGTTGTCCTGTTGCAAATTTATCACTGCAGACCTTCGGTCTGGTTGATTAGTTGAGCCACCTAGTGGTGGGATGTGTTTGATTTCACTTAACTTAAGGATGCATAATTTTTTTTTTCTTCCTGTGCAACAATGAGTCAGCTCTAAAGCAACAATATACAACTTTCCAATAATGTGTGCCCTTAAGAAAGAGAGTGGCACTGTAGAACCTAGCTATGGGCTCAGCATAAAGGAGTATTGAAAATCTTTTTGGAGTCAGAATTAGAACTATGTGCAGGTTGGTGCAGGAGTTTTGTGCTGCTGCTGCAGATTAAAATAATAATCTTGTTGCTTTCTCAGCCCTGAGCTCAAACATGTATCATTGTATCTCATTATGAATTTTAACAATAAGCTTTTATGTACTTTAAAAATGTATCTAATTTTTGTTTTGTGCATATTACAACGACTTTATGAAACATTGGATGTGAAAGAAAGACAAGAAGCTAAGAAAAATCAAACAGATAAATCACTTTTTGTTTGGCCTGATTTGGTTAACAAAATTATGTACCTTGAATTATTTTATTAAAACATTTATTTACATTAGATACTAGCCCAGTAATAGGAAATACACATGTTAGTATAGCACAGAATTCAATAATATCACTAAATAGTTTGGTTTCTTCTGCACTGGCACATCAAGGAATGGAGCTATCTGAGTGATGACTTCACCCAGTAAGAAAATTGATGTATTTAGGTCACCAATGAGTCATCAATGCACAAAAATATCAATGCCTAATGCTAGGGTTGTACAATTGACTCCTCCAACCAGTATGTGCACATATAAAGTAAAAAAATCATGATGGAACGCAGGAGTCAAATGTTTTTATTATTGACAGACATCTACTACAATGCGTCAGGGGGAGAGGCTTGGGGGCTGACCGAGCTGAGGCCCTCCCACTGCTCGCCAGTCGAGTTTCATTTGTTTGAACACTTCCAATTTTTTCAGTTCGAACCACTCCAGCTGTTGGTTCGGTAATTGCTTTTGAGCGTTTTAAGCTTCTCACAACATTGCTTAGCTGTTTACTGGTACCCGCGAGTAGGCATCAATGGAGTCGCTCTAATGGCGGAACCAGTGACTTCAACCCCCTGGCCAATTAGTGACGGGCAATCTTCTGACATCATCTCGACTCGGCTCACTTGAAATCCCAGTCAATTAGGAACTTAGAAAAGAAGCTGGTACCAAGTATTAATGGAAACCCTAATAACAGAGTAGAGCCAAGTCGAGTCTGACCGCACTGGACTGAACAACCATTTTATACCTCTCCAGAATGGACAAATTGCCAGTCCACTCTTAATAGCCTTTTTTTTTTTCTTCTTTTACTTTAGGTGGAGAAGGCAGTGATTATATGGAATACAATAGATAACAAATCTGATTGTTTTTACAGGTGTGTGCGAGCAGCATAGAGTAGACAAGTGATCAGCTAACTTAATGCATATATACAGGGGTTGGACAATGAAACTGAAACACCTGGTTTTAGACCACAATAATTTATTAGTATGGTGTAGGGCCTCCTTTTGCGGCCAATACAGCGTCAATTCGTCTTGGGAATGACATA
>JAHUTJ010051948.1:0-11422 GCA_036250325.1 Characodon lateralis
GGGGCCGAATAATATTTCACTCCCTACTTTTCAGTTTTTATTTGTTAAACAGGTTTGACACATCCAATAAATTTCATTCCACTTCACGATTGTGTCCCACTTGTTGTTGATTCTTCACAAAAAATTTTAATTTTATATCTTTATGTTTGAAGCCTGAAATGTGGCAAAGGTTGAAAAGTTCAAGGGGGCCGAGTACTATCACAAGGCACTGTATATATGCTTCTGTATGCTGCAAAATAAATTTAGTTGATCACATCTTCGGGTTAGAAAGGGAGGTGGTAATCTGTGAGCAGCATTTGGATTTCAGACTGAAGAAGCTTGTAACAAATATAATTTTTCCACTGAGAGTTAATAAAGAAACAAAGAGAACACCAGAAGGAGTATGTCTCACTTTTGCTGATCTAAAGAAATAATAGGTGAGGGCATCAAGAAAAGAAATGTTGTGTTCCGTGAGGACGTCAGTGTGACAGGGAAGTATGTGAGGGTGGTGCAGGACATATGAGGACAGTTAGACAGCTGTGAGGTGTGAGGTAGGAGTGACAGATGAGTTTAAGACGGGGGTTGGACCACATTAGCGATCAGACCTGAGTCTCTTCCTGTTTGCTGCAGGGATAAAGATGGATCAGTCTGGGAGGAGTCCCCAGCAGACTAAGATGTTCGCAGATGACGTTGTGATTTTTAGTGAGAGTAGTGAGCAGGTGGAAAAGAGCCTGGAGAAATGGAGGGCTGCTCACCAAAGCAAAGAGTAGCGCATAAGGCAGGCGAAGGGGACATGTGAAGGAGCTGAGTAAAAGCAGCAGCTGAAGAAGGGAGACTAATTAACCTGAATGGAGCTGAACAGAGATGATTTTAAATGTACAAAAGAACATAAGAATAAACTAAGAAACTGATAAGCAAGGACAAACTAATACAACAGGAACCAACTACACAACACAAAGTTTTGGTAGAATATGGCAGGGAACAACAAGGGCTAGATAAGAATAAACTAAAACCTAAAACCTAAGGAACAGCACAGAGGTAGACTTAGACATATAGTCTTCATTTTGTTTTAGCATTGAACATTTTGTATGCCTTTTAATACATTCCTGCAGACAGAATGAGTTTAGCGTTTTATTTATTTTGAAGTGAAAGATTACCTCTGAACAACTGTCGCTGAATTTAAAGAGCAAAAATAGAAATGAAGGTCAAAACGATGAACTGCAAAATTATTAAAGTTGGTTGGATCTGTAGCTTTTTGGACATGAACAAATTAGTGTCATCTGCATAGAAATAGTGATGTACTCCTTGACCAGTAACTACGTATTAATGGAGTGTATTTTCATGATGTTAATGTACCGCCTCCTATAGGACAGTCAGGTTTCAGTGGAAGCCTTGTTGACTTTAAAAGTTTAGTTTAGGTTTAATGTTGCAGTAAAATACTCTTCTATAACCATTGTTTTGCTCTCGGTCCAATTCAAACTTATTTACTGACAAAAACACTATGTAGGTGCTCAGAAATATGACTAAAATGCAGCCTAGTTTCACCTTGAATGTTTTGTGTCCTCAGATCTGAAAATCAGTACTGACTTGTTGTTTGTCAGGGCATTGAAGCCCGCAGGATCATGTTTTTATCTGCAACACTGATCTCATTTAAGAGGTGAGAGCAACTTTTCCCTGCTCCGGTGATGCAAGAGGAGTACACAGGAAATCTGCCCAGCTCCAGTGAAAACCGTTGTTTTTCCAGAAAGACTAGCCAGCCCCGAGCTGTCTGAGCTGCAGGGAGGGTAAGTCTGGTGACTTGTAGAAGGAAAATAACGGATAGCGGAAAGGAGAGCAGGAAAAACTACAGACTCAGTTGGTGTGGGCTTCATTTTAACAGCTTTGAATACCAAAGAGAGGGTGGAGGATTTCTGCAGAAAATTCCTTCTCTGATGCAACACCCTGCAAGGCTACTGTAGCTGCTGACTGGGATGTGCAGAGCACTTTAGAAAAACAAGCATAAAAAACTGTGTCATTTCTGAAGAACGTTTTACAAGTATTCATATGCACTCATACACATTTACCTGAAACTCATAGAAAAAAAAAAAACTATTCATATGCACTCATACACATTTACCTGAAACTCATAGAAAAAAAAAAACTATTCATATGCACTCATACACATTTACCTGAAACTCATAGAAAAAAAACAACTAAGATAATAAACCGGTAAATCCTTGACTTGACGACTACTGGTGCTGAAATATGACGACAACTTTACTCCAAAGGGTTGACATGCAGCAAAGACAATAAGCCAAGCTTTGTTTTATTTTTGATTTTTTTGGGTAATTAAATAATAAACATTCACTTAAAGTCATTAATTCTTCTGCAGCTATAGTTCACATGTCAAAGTTCAGAGAGCAATGTTGTCTTTGCAGGATTTTTATTTTCTGTACATTTTTGTTATTAAGATACTAGAGCAAGGGTGTCCAAACTGGAGCGTGGGGGTTAGTTGCAATACTTTTGTGTGGCCCCCAACAGAAGCTCAAGAATGGTCCAAATTTGTTTGGATGAGAATTTCAAGGACAAATATATATCCTGTTAAATGGAAAATGTTTATTTAACTCTGCAGCAAAAACCTTTTAGTGTCATAGTGATGTAGTCCTTGTGTGTGGATGAGCTGGAGAAGAGGAAACATGTATATGCGAAGGACACATAATTATTAATCCTGGCTAAATGCAGTGAATGTTTTCAAATAAAGTTCTTATTGTTGTTGGTGGAAACGAACTGAAAACATTTTCCAGACCAACAAAATATAAAACATTCAACCCAAAAAGTTAGGAAACTGGACACCTTTCCTTTTATTAAAGCGAACCTCTGAGACCTACAATAAGTTGTGCTTTTCTTTTTTATTCATTAAAATATTGCATGTTTCACTTATTGCTGAGTAGGTCAAAAGTAAATAATTTTCAAGTAAATTATTTTGCATTTTTGCTTGAGCACTTTAACTTGGCAATTTTAACCCACAGTGCATCAAGTTTGGACACCAATGCACTAGAGACACTGACTCTTATTTTGATACTTAAGCACCATACTAATTTTTTTATCTATTAAAGATGACTAAAATAAGCCCAAAATACCAAATTGGTAAATTAAATAAGTTTAATATTTTATGACTGTTTTGAAATAAATATTGAATAATAAACTAGAGCAACTGAAGTGTTCTAAACCCAATGAACCCAGCAGGTAGTCTCACTGCTGGGTCAGAAATGATTTCACATCACACTGCAAAGGAAGTAAACTTCAGACTAAATAAGAAGAAAGCCCAGGCATGTAGCGGAAGAACTCCTAAACGCCTGCAGTCAGGGGAGGTGTCTCAGATGGCGTCTACTGGTGTCCTCGCCTCTTCCTGCGGGACCTGATAGCTGCAGCAGGCCGTCCTGCCAGCTGCTCTCAGAACAGCTTGCACCTCTGCATTCCTGCCAGATGACATGTGATGGTTTTCTGGAACAACCCGTCCTCAGGTTAGTGTTTCAGTGGAACACAGAGAGGCAGCGGCACAGGGAGGGAAAGTAGTGGAAAGTTCATGACGGCAGGAGGAGACATGGACTTTCGTAAATGCTCTGGCTTTGTTTCTGTCAGGCTTGGCTCGCAGGTTTTCTTTGAACCCAATCCAGGGGACACCCAGTTCCTGCATGTGCTGTTATTGTTGCCGTACCTGTGTGAATAAATGTATGTTATGAGATCATAAATCTGTTTGCACACACACTCTTAAGAACAAAGCAAGCTTCATTGAGGTAAATCATTAAATGCTGGTATAAAGGGTGTGCAGAACATACATGTGTTATTGTTAATCTGTTTATAGAGAAAGATTAAATTTAATTTGTTATCCATGCAGGGGATTTTTCTTGGGATACTAAGCTACAAAGGCTGTGTCATAACCTATAATATGAATATATATATATATTAAAAGCAATACAGAAAGATGAAATAAACACTAAGTATAGTTCTGGTCAGAGGTTTGAACATGCTCATTGTCAGCATGAATGACAAAATAACTTTCAGCTGATTTTGATTTATGTAAAAGGTTCTTTTTCCCTCCAAAAAACAATGCACCTGTCCTTTTGCTCGAGAAAGATCTGACCCACATACAGAAGAACACTCAGAAGGACAACTGAATCAGTAAAAGGTGTTTTATTTACAAGTAGTGACACAGGAACGTGTCAGGAATGTTCAGGTATTTGTGTGGGAGGGTGGACAGAATACGCTTCTGCCTTGGTTCAGGAGACGGAGGATAACAGGAAGCTGCCAGCTTGGTCCTTGGAAACAAAATCCACCAAACATAGGTAATCTTGATCGTCCAGAAACTTCTGGAACCAAAGTCAAAGTCAAAGAAGAATGATCAGTACGCTCAGGTTTCTGCCTACGAAGGAACAAACAATATCAGCTTAGGAGCAAAGAACCAAGCGTCGCATAGAGGTGGCTGAGCTGTTACCACTGAAGGCAAACACTCTGGCGTCGAAGTGCTGGCAGCCTCCTGCTTAAATACTCCTCCAATGCAATCAGCAGATCAGTCGCACCTGTCACCCAGCACACCTGAGAAACTCCAGCACCATCTGGAAACTGAAAACAAAAGTGCAGACAAAAATAAAACACACACACACACACAGAACTCAAAACCCTGTCAGCACCAGTGTCACCTATAGCAAAACAGGTCCATGGCATCATGCTACCACCACCACCGTGCTTGACAGCTGGGACAGCGTTCCCATGTTTGAAGGCCTTACCTTGGCTCCTGTTAACATACTTCTTGTCATTTTGGCCAAATGGCTCAATCTTTATATCATCTGACCGAAAAACATCTGTTTCCGAAACAAGAATAAGGAAATATCACCAATCGTTAACATAATCGGGCTGAGCCCGGAACTGGGAGTAAGAATAACACAAATAACACATCTGGAACAGAAGAACAATTTACGCATTTTTAAACATTCTCCTGAAACAATAGTTGATGTTTTCATTTGAGATCACGGTCAAGTTCTTGTTCTTAGTTAAGCTTTTGGAAACACAACCAACATTAAATCCCAGTTTTCCAGACATGAAAAAAGCTAAAACTGGCCCATTTTTCTGTCGTTTTCAACACATCACATCCTCAGTACCAAACAGTATGACTGGCATGCATAAATCAGTCTGCAATGTTATTGTTTATCCAGACTCCTGTTTGAGTACAGGACAGATGGGTATACCTAAAAAAGTCTTCAAAGACTGTTTAGTCTATTGGATTGTTTTTCCTAGCTCCAGTTAGTCCAATGCTACATGTTCTCATGGTTATCTTACTGCAAAGAGGTGTAAATAAGATGATTACTTATGTGCAGATGTTTCACTAGCTGATTACAGACATATTTTAATGAAAACAAAGCAACAGTAGCTTAAATAAATTTCTTTCAAAATATTATCTCTATATGCAAAATACATCAAACCTTGGAGCAGATGTGCTACAGCAACCGAAGATCACACTAGATACCACTCTAGTGCACCAAGAACAGGAAACTGAGGCTACAACTCACTTATGCTCACCAGTTGAAGCTGGTAGTGGTGGTATTATGTTCTGTGAGGCATTTTATTGGCATGCTTTGAGCCCCTGGTCCTACCTGAGTATTGGTGCTGTTCAGGTCCTTCCCTTTATGACCACAGCGTACACATCCTCTGAAGCACAAATCTTCTCAAATTGGTTTCTTGAACATGTCAATGAGGTAACTGTTCTCCAATTGCCTCCACAGTGACCAGATCTCAATGCAACAGAGCACCACTGGGATGTGGTATTCTAGGAGAATTGGATCATAGATGGGCAGCTGGTGAACCTCCAGCACCATTCATCTGCCATCATGTCAATAGAGACCAAAATCTCAGAGAAACCTTTCTGAATCTATGACTTGAAGAAATAAGGCGGTTCTGAAGCCATAATAGGGTCTATACTGTTCTTAGCAAGGTGTAAAGTGGGTGTGATTTTAGACATTTCAAATCTGAACTTTGACATCTAAATTAATCATTTGCGATTCAGAGCATTGTTTATCACAGTAGTTACGAGGAGTACTGATAATTTGTCAGAAACGTGTCTCATTAAGGTTAAACTGCAGGTAAAATCACCTGCTGACACATAATTCTTACCTTAATCATTTCAAGTTTTATAACTAAATAACACAAACAATCCTCTTTCTTATTTATGATTTATTAAAGACTTTCACACGTTTTTACCATGACTCTGAGCCCTCTGAATCATTCCTGACATTCTCAACATTCCCAACATTCCTGGAGTGTTTGAGATCATCTGCAGCTTCCTTTGTTTCAGTCTCTCTCCCTTTTGCTTTCTCTGATCACTGTGGATGTTTCCAGTAAAACACCAGTTTATCTAAAGCAGAACAGCCTCTGCCACAAGCTTCTGTCCATTTATGGTTCCTCGGTGGAAGAACTGGCCAACAAAACAAAGGAAAGCCCCTTTCCCAGAGGCACAGAGGTGATGTTGATGACCTTCTGTTCAAGCTTCCAAAGAAAGCAGCAGCTTATGTGAGTAATGGATTAATTTCTGGTGACTTTGCTTGTTCTTCAGGTGGTTTTGGGACCAGAATTGTTTCTCCTGTTATTCTGACCTGCTTTGGGCCCCGGATAAAGTGGTGTGTTTGATGGGCTTAGCAACAGTAACTCTGGGAGGCTCAGATCATGGAACAGCCTGTTTGGGTCACTGCAGCAACCAGAGGTGTTTGTTTGTGTCCAGCCAGTTTAATTAGACCCAGTATCAGAACACCACAGCTCCCATTTAAAACACTGAACTCAGTTTAAATGCATCCTCGGTCAGATTTAAGTTGAAGTTAAGGTTGTCAATGACAGACCACAAAGAGGCGTTTTTATTGAGCTGAACCCGGGTCTCGCTGCCCCAGGAATGCTCTCCACATGCTACACGTGTGTGTGAATATCCACACTTGTCTGAGGTTACCAAAGCAGCAGTAGGGAGGCGTCTCCCATGGCAACAGAGCGTTGTTTGGGATTCCCTGGTCTGCCGTGCTGGAGGGGAGGGCTGGGGTCCTCCCCTCTAGTGGGATGACCTGAAAAGTCCTCACTGCCCACTGACTGCGTTAAACACTGAAACAGCCGTCCTGGTTCTGAGTCCAGTTCTTGTCCTGCTCATTCTGGATGCTGTGAAGCTTAAAACAACACCAGACAGGCTGTGACTCGAAACTAAACATGTACGGTTCTGTCCGTTACACAAACCTCTCAAAAATCAACTAAAATCCAAATCAAAGTGGTTCTAAGATATATTCTTTGATAAATCCTTTGGATCTAATAGAAACTGTGACTGTACATACTTTTGTTCCTTAAACAAAACCCGGATGTTACGGCGTCTGGACGTCACTGAGTCATGAAGACCAGAGCTGCAGGTTTTACTCTTTCCATTAGTTTCTCCTCCACCTTGTTACCATGGTTACAGACACAACTAACCTGGAGCATTTCACTCCACAGAAAACAAAAAAACAGGAAACTTTTACCTGTTATTTGGGGGATTTTATTGCTTGTGCAGAATGAATTTTATTTCATGTTACAATTTTATGTGACTTTATTGCTACCTTTCCCTTAAAGGTTCCCCTAAAGGTTCAGATGTTTACTTTGTGTTCTCCTTGAAGTTGATCTAGACTGCTGGATCTTCAAGAATTTCATATAGTTTTAAGAAATATATAAGTAAAAAAAAAAGAAGACATATTTTTTCCAATGCAACATGTAGACAATGTATTTATTTATTTATTTTATGTTAATACTTTGCTTACCTTTATTTTTATTCATTAAAAAATGTTCAATAAAGCCTGATTGAAATGTGTGAAACTTAGAAGAAAAATACATTTCAATGGGCCCCCATTTTAAGATTGATCAATTTTTCAGCATTTTTAGCATTTCATTATATTATTCTATTTAAAACATTACTTTTGATTATTAATATTTCCCAAATGTCTCTGTAAGTGTAATAATTGGTAATTTGTTGGAGATAAATGCAGGCAGATCAGAAGCAAAGAGGTAAAATTAAATGTTTTCAATGATGAAATAAAGGAATGAGAAATAAACTAAACACAAAGGATTGAACTAATAAGAGATGACCTAACCTCAGTAAGTAACACAGAGGAATGAACTGATATAAATATGCAGAAATCACAATAAAGAACTCATAAATGATCAGAAAACCAACGTAAATGAAGAAACAAATCAGTGAAGGATGACAGTAGTAATAATTTGACCCAAATGCAAACAGGTTAAAGGCAGGCGTATTATAGGGGGAGGACTTAACGAAGACTTAACCAATAGCATACTTAGGAGACAGACACCAGACGATAAACAACAGTAGAAACCAGGGAGCTTAAATACTGTGGAGGTGTGATTTGTGACATGGAGACCAGGTGAGTTCAATCAACAGAACGAATGGCACCTGAGCGGGGAGCAAGGCTGAAGAGACTAATGAGCACGAAACGTTAATTACAAGCACAACCAAACACTAACAAAACAGAGATAATTATAAAAATTACAAAAAATTACTCAGAATACAGAACAAGTCATCAAAGTCCATGGAATCATGACAATAAATCCGATAAAACCTTTATTTAAATATATTTATAAAAAAAACAGAAACTGGGAAACTTTGCTCTGTCACTAATTGGTTGTAAAAAACTCTAAAAATCTTTAATGAGCAACAAAAACTTCTTTGACACATTATTCTTGACAAAAGTCTGAGCAGCTGAGGCAGAGAATGAGTTAAGATTCAATCTGTTGGAAACCAAACATTAAAATAAGCCAAACACACGGAGCAGCTGCTTGAGCGGATTAACACACTCACACGCCCTCTGAGGGACGCCACGCGTTGATCCCCTTAATGAGATTCTGATTGAGTTAAAGGGCTCGTTAGGATCAGTTTAACGAGACGCATCTCTGCACTACTTTCTGTTTCCAGTTTATGACGCTGGACGCAACAGGTGCTGATCGACAGGCCGTCACTTCAGAAAGAAAAAACCGAGATGTAGGAACTATTTTGCAAAGAAACAAGCGATTTTATACGAATGAAGAAACAAAAATAGAATAAAAAGTTATTTGTCCTGGAAACATTTAAAGCTAATATTGTCAATGCTTCATCTTGTTGTATTTCAGAGAAAGAGTTTATTTTTTTATGTTTAGTGTTTAGTTTTTGTTGCTTTGTTTGCACTGTTTGTTTTTATTAATAATTGTCTTTAAATTATCTTCCTAGATGTGCACCTTTTACTCTGTCTTGCTGCTGTGACCATTAATTTTCCCCTTTGAGGATGAATGAAATCTTGTTTTGTCTTATTGTAATGTTTTCATAAAGAAGATTTGTAAAGACTAATACACTTTTAAAATAACATGCTTTTTCTTTTTTGTTGCTTTACATCTGATAAAAAACGTTTATTTGCGGCCCTTTAAATCAAACATTTTATATTTTAGCAGCTGTGCTTCAGACTTTCACAAAGCTTCATTCTGTCTTAGTTCTGTTGTCTAATAGACAGTTCATTAGTTAATTTTTCACGTGTAGCCTGGGAGTGAGTTTTTGTGCCTGTGCATAACTTTCATGCAGTTTGTTTCCATGTTTAGCCCAGAATAAACTCTCAGACATGAATCTGAAACTTTACAGTTCTGAAAACAGCTGCAGGGGACGAGCTGGTGGCTGATTGGTTCAGACAGCTCTTTGTCTGCTCTCACACACACCGACACACTCACAGAGGCCGACATTGATCATGCTGCATGTGACACCGTGACTAACCATTCACATGCGTTACAGAATGTCCTATTTTGACGACCCAGCAGCTCCTGACTCAGACCCTCTGCAGAAACCCCGACTGTCCTCCAACGCGCCTGTGTCACGGTTTAATGGTGGGTCATCAGGTCTTAACATTCATTCCAGTGAAGGTCCAGTTGAGTGACTTTCATGACCACTTTAACTCCAAAAGTCACATTCACATGTGCAAAAATGAGAAAACAACCTAATTTTACATGAATCATTCTGATGTTTTACTTGCAGTGTGACAGATTTAGTTTGAAGCTTAGATCCAGTAAACTACCCCAGTTTCAGTCTGATTAATGTCACTGGTAAATGTTTAATCTATAAAAAGGGCAGAATTACTTTCCCTGGAGCTGTGAATACATACAGGGGAAAAACATGGTTGTGGCGGCATCATGCTGGTGGGCTTTTTATCAGCAGTGACAGAGAAGCTGGTTAGAGTTGATGGGAAGATTGATGGAGCTAAAACCAGGGAAATCCTGGAAGAAAACCTGTTAGAAGCTGCAGAAGACTGGGCTGCAGGTACACCTTCCAACCGCACAACGACCCTAAACATAAAGTCAGAGCTACAGTAGAATGACCCAGTCAAAGTCCAGACCTAAATCCAACAGATGCTCTCCATCCACTATGACTGACATTGAGCTGTTCTGGAAAGGAGATCTAGCTAAACTAGAATCGACCTCTAAAGACTTGCAGCTGTATCTACAGCGAAACATGCTTCAAAGTATTGACTCTGGGGGCCAGAAAATAAATGCTTGCCACACTTTTTAGATTTTTATTTGTAAACATTTCTCTGAACCATCTATCATTTGCTTTCCACCTCACTGTTATGAACTTCTTTCTGTTGGTCTGTCACCTAAAATCCCAGTAAAACATGCTGAAGTATTAATATTTTTGCAAGGCTGCAGCAGTAAGAAATAGACCTTTGGTTGTTCGAACATTAAGATGTAATTATTTTGGTAGCAAATGTTTTACCAAAACCAATCATTGTTGGTCTGGTCACTTTGTTTTACTTTATGACTTCAGTTGAAATAGTTTCTTTCTGTAAGTTAAAATGTAGTCTTGTCTGCTGCAAGCTTAGTGCTAGCTAACAAAGCCTCAGCATAGCAGTAACCTGCAGTAAAAACACAAATACAACAAAGTATTAGAATTAATACAACATTAGAAACGCAAGAGACTGTAAAACATTAAAGGACTTCAATTGTCAGCATATTTTAAGTTTTCTATCTTTTGTCTGGAAACATCATATTTGCTAAAGCTAAAAGTAACACAAATTATACTAGAACAAACATTAATTGATTTGTAAACTATTCTTATGTGTTTTTATTATTGGGAGAGAAAAAAAAATTGTTGGGCTTTGCTAAATAAAACAAAAAAAAAAAACAAAAAAACACAAATACATCACTGTAATCTAGTGTCAGAAAACTTTTTGGTTTTTTGCCTTTATCAAGAAAATTGCGCAGTGTATTGTCGTCATTGTAAGAACAGCTTATAGTTAGGGTGGCTTAGGTTATCCTGAGCTATCTTCCTTATTTTTTACCTCCATCTTCTTCCCTCCCTGTTGGTTGGAGTAAGGGGGAGTCAGGTTTAGCCTAAACCGGCTCAGTTATGGTTGAGGTGCAAACACACCCTCCATTT
>JAHUTJ010051949.1:0-11420 GCA_036250325.1 Characodon lateralis
AAATATTCAAAAGAGTCAAATTTGCCCAGAAATACTTTTTTACAGTCTAATAAATCTTTAAACAAAGTGGCCGCCCCTCCACCTTTTCTTTGCTGTCTGCTCTCACAAAGAAAAATGTAGTTCGGAGGCGTCGCCTCTATCAGGATGGGAGCTTCAATAAATTAATGTAACCATGTTTCTATTAAAAACATAACTTCAAGATCGTGGTCAGTAATGAAGTCATTGATTAAAAATGATTTTCCTGACAGAGATCTAATGTTCAATAAAGCCAGTTTATATGACTTAGTTGCTGATATTAACTCTGTGTCTGGTTATATCTGACAGTTTATGGCTTTTAAGTTTGATTGTTTATTACTGTCTCTGATCTGTTTAGCTTTGTTCTTTCTGTCATGTATTAGCAAAGAGATTTTACAGCTATCTCTCATTAGAGGCCCTTTTCCTGGAAATTATCCTTTCTGATAGAGTTACCACTGGTGCCCAGACTGTATCACAGAAAAGCGATTTGAAGGTCCTGATTTGAAGGAGATAGATTAGGAGGTGGTGGCTCTTTGCGGCTTTTGGAAGATGTTGGTTTAGGGCCTGGGCCATGGGGGGTGTTGAATGGAGAAGATGTCAGCGTTGTCATAGTTTTAAGGGCCGATCTGACCCACATGCAGAGACAGTCGACGACAGAGAACAGTTTTTGTTGGTTTTAATGCAAGCAAACTGGCCAAGAAGAGCTCTGGAACTGGGCCCCACGCAGTGCATAGAGAGCAGGACATGTACCTCAAAGTTTGGTTTGAAATAGCCAGCGTGCTTACTAGTTGGGCCGTGTAACCCGCCAGGGAGAGGATTCACAGTCTGGAGGTGGACAGGATTCGTGCCGCAGGCAGGAGCTCCGGAGGGTCCAAGGATTGCCAGCTGGGTTCAGTCCAAGTAAGGAAACAGTTCCAAAACAGTGAGTCAATGGTTCAGGTGCGAGCTGGTCTGGACAGGCTTCAACTGAGAGACGTGAAACACAGGGTGTATGCGGAAATTGGAAGGTAAACGTAGGCGAACAGAGGTGGGTCCAACAAGGGAGTCAATGACGTACGGACCGATGTACCAGGGAGACAGTTTCCTGGACAGGGATTTCAGTGGGACGTCTCGTGCAGTGAGCCAGACCTTCTGACCGGGGCGGTACTGTGGGGCAGGAGCGCGTCGTTTGTCCACATACGCTTGTTCTGAGCTGCGTTGCGGTCGAGCGCCCTGACGGTAGAATTCCAAATCTGCCTGCATTTGCTGACGTGATGTCGAACTGATGGAACAGCGATGTCTGCCTCTCCGAAGGAAAGAGTAGAGGTTGGTACCGGAGGTTGGAGGGATGTCGTGGAGGCGAAAAACATGTTTGACTATCAGCTTGGCGGTCTGGAGAGCAGATGGTAACTTCCGGAGGGGAACCAGGTGGCAGGCTTTGGAGAACCGGTCGACAATCGCCAGGAATCATCCCATGGGAGTTCGGCAGACCCGTGACGAAGTCTAGGGTGATGTGGGACCAGGGTCGCCTGGGGACATAGAGCAGCTGGAGCAAGCCTGCAGATGGATTATTTGACTACTTGCTTCTGGCGCACGTGGTGCAGGCGTTAATATACTCCCTGATGTCTCTATGTAGAGACGGCCATCAGAAGCTTCTGGAAATCGCAGCAATGGTTTGGCTGACTCCTGGATGAATGGAGAACTTGGCTGAGTGAAACCAGTGAATCAGCTTGGGCCGCACTGTGGCAGGTACATAGGTCCATCCGGGGGGCCCCGTTCCCGGCCCCACGGTCATCTGCTGCACTAGGTCCTCTATCTCGCAGGTTAGAGACCCAATCGTACAGCTGGGCGTAAGATGGGGACTGTTTGTTAGTGGTGGACCATGGCCTTGTTAATGAGGCAACCTGCAGACGGGAAGAAGCCCTTTTTGTGGTGAGAGGTTTTGGTCCTGATGGACTGTAGTGTACTGCCAGAGGGGACAGTCTGAAATAGTTTGTGTCCAGGGTGGAAAGGGTCAGCTGCAATCTTTCCTGCTAATCTCTGAGTCCTGGAGGCATGCAGTTCCTGGAGAGAAGGAAAGTTGCAGCCAATCACTCTCTCTGCAGAGCAAATGATACGCTGCAGCCTGACCTTGTCTTTAAAGGTGGCAGCAGTGTATCAGATGGTGATGGAAGAGGTGAAGATGGACTCAATGGCGGAGTAGAAGTGCACTGTCATTGTCTTTTGCACGCTGAACTTTGTCAGCTGCCGCAGGAAGTACATTCTCTGCTGAGCCTTCTTGGTAAAAAAGGTGATGTTCAGCTCCCACTTGAGAAGATTTTGCCCAGGAAATGAAAGGAGTCCACAATGGCGACTGGAGAGTCACACAGGATAATGGGGGTGGATGGGGCTGTGCTCTTTCTGAAGTCCAAGATCATCTCCACTTTTCAAAAGCTTGAAGCATTGAGCTTCATACTCTGGCTGAACCAGGCCACCAGATGGTCAATCTCCCACCTGTAGGCAGACTCATCCCCCCAGATATGAGCCAAATGAGGGTGGTGTCATCCACAACTTCAGGAGCTTCACGGACTGGTGACTGGAGGTACAGCTGTTGGTGTACAGGGAGAAAAGCAGAGGGGAAAGAACACAGCCTTGAGGGGAACTGGTGCTGCTGGTCCTATGATCAGAGACACATTTTCCTAGCAGCTGTTACTTCCATTGAACAGTGCAGTCAGATTCAGTTATTTATTCAAATTGGATAAAAGGTTTTTCTGTCTAAGGAAACCCAGCAGATTGCATCGAGTCAGAGACTTGTAGCAGTCACTTCTCCTGGATAAGCATGTATCGACAGTGGAGAGGAAAAACTCCCTTTTTAGTGTGGTTTAGTGTAGTGCCCGGGGAGCATTCAGGGGTTAAGGGTCTTGCTCAGGGACTCATAGTGGCAGCCTGTGGGATTGAACCCAAGTCCTTGTGGCCTCTCTGGAATGCAAATCCCCTGCTCTAACCCGTAGGACACCACTCCCCTGTTTGCCTTTGAATGAAGGAAAAACATGTTTGAACCAGTTTAACCAGAGGAGGCAGGTAAAGGCTCATCCTGAGGACCATTGAGCTACCAGGCTGTGACAAGCTTCACCTGTCAGGTACAATGTGCTCCTTTCTCCCTAACCAGAACCAGAACCGGACTCCATGGGTGAGTGGAGTGCATGTCACTTCTTGTCACCGAGTGCCGACCATCACCTCAGCAGTGAGCGGTGCTCCTTTAGTTTAATAATATAATGGTTGGGGGCACAGCTCCTGGTTGTTGAAGTCAGTGGGACGATTCATCCCTTTAACTGATTTATTCACAGATAGAATGGATAGATTGTCGTTAAAATCTATCAGAAGACATAATTATTACATTCAGTCTGTAGAAACATGTTCAGTGGTCAGAGCAAAGAAAGAAATGCCTCTGTGCTTTGTTTCTCTCAGGGTGGTCACTGGGCTGCCTGCTGTGCTTCATTCCAGGTGCTTTAAGACACCCTCAGTTCTCAGTTTGTTGTCCTGCAGCTCAGAGCTGACTGGCTGAGTTTAGTTTGTATCCTCTGCATGTTAAGACTCATATGTTGAGAGGAGTTTTAAAGTCTGAGAAAAACAGAAAGATCAGGATTTTTATCACAGACTTTAGACAGTAAATAATATAATACAATAAAAATAGAGAGATGTAAAAGTGTCCCACTACTAGGTAATAATGGGAGATCTCCTAAGGAGATATGTCTTAAGTCTTGACTTGAAGAGGCCCAGGTCAGAGATCAGTCTTAATTCAACTGGGAGTTTAGGAGCCGCCACAGAAAAAGCCCCATCACCCAGTTCTTATATTTAGACCAGCACTCTTCCAACAGATGCGGATTTGAGGCCCTCAAAACTCAGACATGCACACAAAGTTTAAAGATCACACAAACACAATGGAGCCAAACTATTTAGAGCTTTACAAACAAGTATTAATGGTTTTAAATCAATAAAATGGGGAGCCGGAAAGGGTGAAACTGTTACCCAAAGTCAACGACACACTGCAAGCGATGCTGCAAGTCACTGACTCGATGCAATCTGCTGGGTTTCCTCAGATATAAAAACATTTTAACCAATTTGAATAAAAAACTGAATCTGACTGCATTGTTCAATAGTTAGGATTAATTGGAATGTATGAACCAGAATTTAAATCTGGATAAATGGATTTAATTGACTTTGTAAAGTGCCTTAAGACGACATGTGTTGTGAATTGGCGCTATAGGAATAAAGTGAATTGAATTGAATTATAAAAGACGTGTGTCACACACAGCAGAGGTGAACCCTGATGGGAGCACAGATGAGCACGCTCCCACAGCAGAGTCTGCATTTGAAAATATATTGCATCAGACAAAAGAATAAACGCTCCCAGCAACGCAGCAAAGTGAGGTGTGGTTACTTGTTTAGCACCATTCAGACACAGGATCATTCAACAAGTTCTATAGGAAGACCAAAAGAACAGAAATAAAGACAAGAAGCCACCTGGTTTATTAAAAAGAGAAATGATGGGTTGTTGCATGGTGTGGCTGTAGAGCAGGCGTCTCACTTACAGAGACTATAATCCTCGAGGCATCCGTCCTGGGTTCGATTTTAAACCTTGAGATCTTTGCCCATTTCCTGTCTGTTTACTGTCAATAAAAGCCACCAGTGGCTAAAACATTTTAGAAATAAATACAAATGAAGCATCTCAGAAAAAGCATAAAAACATCAATGATAATCACATAAAAGACAGATGTTAAAATGACTAAATTTCATTTATTTTAATTGTATTTTTATATAGACAGGTAACCTTACTGAGAATGGTGTTCTCACGTACAAGGGAGACCTGCAGCACAAACACAAGACATCAATTACATGAAATAACACAATAATCATAAAACATTACCTTTGTCATGATCTGCCAGTGTTAGGGTTTTGTGTTTGTTCTGTTTATTTCATCTACTCAGCCAGTGTCAGTGTTTTTGAGTTTTGTGTTTGTCTACTTCTCTGCTCAGTCAGGTTCTTTCCGATTTATTAGATTCTTAGTGTATTACTTCATAGATTTCTGTTAGATGTGTTTATTTATATTTCCCTATAGATCTTGATTTCATTTGGTGTTATCTCATAGTCTAGTGTCTTTGTTAACTTTCTGTTCCGGAAACATGTCCCTGTTTTCCCTCTGCTCATTAGGTTCAATTTGAGGTTCCCCCTCAGTCTCCCTGCAGCTCTGGTCCATACCTATTCCATGTTTCTCCTGATTAGCCCTCCTCCCAGCTCCTAAATGTTTCAGATCATCAAACTAATTGTAATATCAGACATAAATAATCTGAATAAAAAGAAAATGTTGTTTTCAAATAATGATATGAGTTATTAGGGGAAGAAGCTTTCCTTACCAACCTGGTCCTTTTTAGAAATATAATTATATCCTTGTTAAATCATAAATTACGGTAACTTTGATTAACAACAGTTTTTGGCTAAATGTCATGCACCAAACCAAGACCTATTTACTAGCTGCCATTAGAATCAGAAACTAATCACCTCAATAAAACCTGTATGGCAACATGAAGTAGGCTAAAAGAGCTCAAAAGCAATATTTCATGCCCTGATCTTTAGAACAGATGGGAAAAGTCACTGAAATCTATTGCTCTGGAAATGATTACAGAGCCATTTCTAAGGCTTTGGGACTCCAGAGAACCACAGTAAGAACCATCATCCACACATGAAGAAAACATGGAACAGTGGAGAACCTTCTAAGAAGTGGCTGACCTACAAAAATTACCCCAAGAGGTCATCAATGACTCATCCAGGAGGTCACAGAAGAAACCAGAACAACATCTAAAGCTCTGTAGAATATACTGCCTCAGTTAAGGTGAAAGGTCATGAGTCTACAATAAGGAAGAGAGTTTGGGCATAAATGGGCTCCATAAGGGCCCATGGATGCTTGTTGTTTTTGTGAGCAGCATTTTTGCCAATGGCAGCTGTTTTAAAATACATTTAATTTGATTTGATTTTAATCTTGTTGGGGATCTCAGAAGGAGAGGATTCTTTTTAGACAAGTTAACTACAGTACATTCTCTATACTCCCAGTACCAGGTAAAGTTAATTACCTGAACCTGGGAATAGAGTATGTATGGGGAGTGCGAGTGAGTGTATGTTGTCGATTGTTGTGTGTCTTTACGTTAGGTGTGCGGATGTGTTTTTATGTGTCCACTTGAGGGTGGGAATGTATTATTGTGACTGTGTGCGCCTGTTTTTGAGGCAGGTTGGGTCTTGGGCTGCTCTCCTGGATCAGTTTAGGTCCCCCATCAAATGTGTGGCATATTTCATCTCGTCATGCTCCCTGTCGGTGGCTGGTGTCTCTGCCTGCCGGTGTGTTGGTGGCTCTTGGTGTCAGGGGCTGGGTGCTCAGGCGTGTGACAGCTCACTCCCCGGGGCTGCTTGGTAGGGCCAAGGCCCTTGGCTCACACATACACCCACAGGTGTTTGGATTTAAAGGTGTTTACAGATACACAGCTACACTCTATATTGAGCTACGGTTGCCACTAAATACATCGTCCATTCATTTGTACCGTGTACTTTTCTGTAACATTACTGTTGTCATATATGCTTTTCTGAGGTGTAGAAGCAGTCTTCTAGGGTGTTCTCTTCATTCTTGATTTTCTCTATCCTTATTTCTGTCCTCTATTCTTTTCTCATTCTCTCCCTTGTAACTTTTGCTCCACCTCTCTCCCTTACTTGCTTTTTTCCCTTTCAGTTCTGTCTCCGTGACCGTTGCAGTTTCTAATAAAGTTTTTTCATATATATCAAGCGGACCATTATAGCCTTAGTCGTAATGTTCTACTTGTGAAATTAAATATGTTGGGCTTTTTCTTGGCCCTCAGACAACAATTCTGAGCGCTACTCTGTCAGACAGGACACAATAATAAAAAAAAAAAAGACAAGTGAACTCCATGTGGGCTGGCTAATGCACCTCCAGAGAAGCTGGAGCTGAAACATGATGTTTAGTTTTTGAACAAAATGTCCCATCAGGACCTGCAGAACTGCTCACCGCCTCTATCACCTCTACTGGTGACACTGAAGTTAGCATTCGATTTGTGGTGATTCTGCAGCAAACCTGTTTGGTTAATTGGTAACTTCTGCAGTTTACGTGGTTATTTATCCATAACCAACATTTATCCAAGGTGAATATCACAAGTACAACAACTGATTGCTTAACAGCGCAGAATGTAGGCTGGAGAATATGTTTAGATCCTCAAATGTTTCAGAAGAAACGGTGGATAGGTTTTATGTTTTCTTTTCATACGATACAGTGAATGTTACGAGCAGGCAATGCAACCTTGTGCAGACACTGAACTTTTAGCCAAAAAACAGGACTAGACTGACAAAAAAGTCAGGGTGTATAAAGAATACAGTTGGTAGTGGCAGGTATTCATATTAAGTAGAATATCCATTGATAACAGGAAGTGACATCATTATGCAAAATGTTTAAAGAAGTTGGTTTCGTGTGGAATAATTAAAGGATCTTGCAAAAGCTTGCAGTGTCACTTTTTTTAAAAGATACTTGTATATAATCAGGCATAAGAGCAAAATCTCAGAAATGTTCTCTTGCTCATCAGCTAACTGTTGCTATGTGTTTGTCAGTCGTTGTGACTAACAGACACATCATGGGGCCTGTGAAGCACATCCCTGTCTGTGAAACTGCTTCAGCTTCCTGTGACCATTCCTCTCAGCATTTATCACTGGTTGCCCCATAACAAATGGTTGTGCAATAATAAATATTTATTAAAAATTATATTTAAAAATCATCATTTCCAACCAAAATCATCCACAAAGAATATATTAGAAGTACAATATGGGATTGTGACCGATGTGATATTAGCAATTATTAATAATTAGAATTAACAAATTGTCATTACTATTTAATTATTAACCAAAACTACCAGAAACATTTGTATATTCAAACTTGTTGTGTAATTGGGATTGTTTAGCTGCTAGTATCTTTTAATGATTCAAATTAATAATCCTAGTTGATAATTATTTAACTATGCAGTGACGGATAGAAAAATGCATTCTAGCATGTTGTTAAACAATTGAACTGCACAGGAAGTTCAATGATAGCAAAAGTTTTAATTTTCATCAAAGACAAGTTTCATGTTCATGTTTGTTGCCATAAGAATGTCAAGAATCATTGTTTCCAAGCAGAACTCCACACAGAAAGGAGGCAGCGCTGGTGGAAGGTCACTTAGGTACTTTTGTTCCTGCTTTAAAATTACTTAAATTAATTTTTGTTTAACTGTTGCAATGTAAAAGAGAGCATCCATAAACTACGGTTAATACGAAAAAGGAGATAATGACTCCGTGCCAGAACAATGGTATGTAAAATGTTTTTATTTGCATATGTTCAGTAACTGAGTGTGATGGAAAAAAGATGTTATACATTCTGTCTTTAGTGCATTTTTGCAAACATACAAATGTTTGTACAGTATATTCTTCGTCTTCGCCGCCGTACTTGTTGCTTCTGTTGTCTGAAGCATGGACCTGCCCACAGGTGACATTCAGGTTTGTGCAGAATAACCAAGTATTCTGCGGGGCTCGAGTTGAACCAAGGTTTGTGCTCTGGAACGTCTTTCATTGGTGGAAAAACGTGTGACCGGTTTGAAATTGTTCGGGAACCGGAACGGCTCCGAACTGCGTTGGTACAAAATCCTCCTAAAATACTACACTGTCAAAATAAATTTAGCCAAACTGTTGTATGTACATGCTCTCTTCTTCTTCTTTTTCTTTAGATATCCAGCCATCTTGTGGCTTCACACTGTCTGAAGCCACAACTTGGAGGCTGGTGAGCCGGAGGACAGAGCACAGCAATAAAAATAATAAAGAAATAAGTGTTCTGATCCAAAGCTCCAGATATAAGAATTAAAAATGGAAGCTCAGACACAAAGGCAGGATGCTGCAGAACCTTCTTTCATGCTGCTTTTAGTTCTTTAGTCTCTTCTTTGGTTCTTCTTCTGATTGGATGGTTTTTCTTCTTGCCTGTGCTGACCCGATGTTTGTATTTCGGGTCCAAAACTGTGACACTTTCATCCATCTGTCAGAACCTTATAATACCAGCAGCTTTAGCCTCTCAGATGCTACAAACTCAATGTTTTAAATGGACTTGCTGAAGTTTTCTATCTCTGAACTAAAGTGCAGCTGGTTCTGGGTTAACAGGTCTAGTTATATCACTTTTTAACCAACGTGGTTTGGTTCCCGTTCCGGTTCCCAAACAAAATTTTGAACCGGTGACGCCTGTTTCCACAGACAAAAACAGGTTCCAGAGTGTGAACTCTGGTTCCACTCTGGCACCGCAGAACACTTCAGAACACCGCAGAACGTTCTGCTGCGCAAACCGTAACATCACCTGTGGGCGGGTCGAAGCTGCAGAAACTATTAACGGCAAAGATGAAGAATGTACAGTATAAACATTATTTATATGTTTGCAAAAGCACACTAAACACACATTGTATAACCACTCACAGATAATTCAATTTCAATTCAGTTTATTTCTATAGCACCAATTCACAACACATGTCGTCTCAAGGCACTTCACAAAAGTCAGGTTCATACATTCCAATTAATCGTAACCATTGAACAGTCAGATTCAGTTATTTATTCAAATTGGATAAAAAGTTTTTCTATCTAAGGAAACCCAGCAGATTGCATCCAGTCAGTGACTTGCAGCATTCACTCCTCCTGGATGAGCATGTAGAGACAGTGGACAGTCACTGGCGTTGACTTTGCAGCAATCCCTCATACTGAGCATGCATGTAGCGACAGTGGAGAGGATAAAGAACATATACAAATAAAAAAATTGTACATAGCATTATTCTTGCACGTAGATTACCTTGCCATCTTCCTCTAAAGAATATCTGGACCTGAAAGGTTTCAAAACCGCTGCTCTAACTGAAGGCTCTCTAACAGGAGCCGGCTCCAACACGGAGCAAGCTGGTGTGTTCAGAACCAACACATCACTACTTCATAGGAAATGTTCACTCCTTAATTCACTACATCTTACCTCACTCTGGTTTCTTCTACATACCAGGAACATAATTCTAGTTTAGACATCAAAAGGTTGTGTAGTGAAGGAGTGAACATTTCAACCCCAGATGTTACCTGCTGAGATCAGGTTCCTCTGATCCTCTACACACATGATGGGAATCAGCTTTCTGCTTTACAGGACAGTTACTGGACCTGAATCACTGGGACCTGACTAGTTCTGGTTTCTCTCTCAGACTGACTGAAGTTCATAAGATGGAAGATTGGGAACTAAAGAAGCACAAATCAGAACCTCCAGGATCCAACTGTCCACCTATGGGGAGTAACCAGTCCAAAGGAAACCCTCCAGACTTGAGTAATGTACCTGGACCTTCAGACCCAAAGTAAGAACCCAGTTTCTAACTGATGGATGTGACTCTGCAGAGACCAACCAGGGTTTAAACTTTGATTTCTGGTTAAAACTGATGCAGGGAGACAAAAACATGATTTAAATAACTTTAGTTCTTTGGTTCTGACCTAAACTGGGCTTTGAGAGAACAGAACAAACTGTGGAGGGAAAAACTAAATAGTTTCCTTTGTTTTTATTAAGCTATAGCAGGTTTTAGTGTTGTGCAATCAGTATGCTTATATTATTAAATATTTAATTAAATAACCATTCTGTCTGTCAAGTATCGTTCTGTGAATACCTAGCCCAATATGGCCAGACTGGTCAGAAATTGAATGTAAGGAGATGCTTACAGGAGGAGATGAGTCCAGCTTGAGAGGGGATTTCTCAGAGTGTGGACAGGGAAGTTCTGCAGCCAGTTTTAGGTGATTCAATAATCCTCACCAGGCGCGTAGTTAGACCTGGGCTTCCGGGGCTTCCGCCCCAATGTTTTCTGAATAGCCCCGGACTTCTTGATAGAAGAAATTTAGAAGTATTAAAAAGATACAGCCACAAAACAATCAGTTTTTTTCAATTATGTTCCATATAATCACCTCCCATTCCACCTAACCTGACAATGAGTTAAAAGGAGAAGACAAAAAACTGGTTATTTGTGCACTCGCAGCACCACGAATGCGCAACTACGCGCACAGCCATTCTGGAGAAGTCCAGAACAGCAGTTTACTCCAGGTCGACCTGCCTCCTTCATTACCTGAAAAGTTACACCGAGCGCCTCGAACAGGGTTCATTTCAGAGCAACCATGGAGCCAACCAGGGAGTAGCAGACTGGTGGGTTGATGTGTTCAGGAACAGGTGGACGCCGAGCGGTTTAACCCAGACGAAGATAGCAGTAAAATCCGAATGCTGACTCAGAATGGGCCAATTGTAAGTTACAGCTAATCACTGATTCACCCAGCAAGACATGAGGTGGAGGTTCACTCTAATGAGCATCATCAGGGTCATGATG
>JAHUTJ010051950.1:0-11413 GCA_036250325.1 Characodon lateralis
TCCTCCACCAGTATCACGTAGTGACCTGGCCACTATCCTGCAAGAAGAATGGCTTAAAATCCCTCTGACCACTGTGCAGGACTTGTATATGTCATTCCCAAGACGAATTGACGCTGTATTGGCCGCTGTATTGTGGTCTAAAACCAGGTGTTTCAGTTTCATTGTATATATATATATATATATATATATATATATATATATATAATCTTTTTGCTGTTATTTGTTGTGTATTTCATGCAGAGAATAAAGCTTTGCAAATCTCAGATTAAGCTTCCACTTGATTTAAACTACATTCCTAAATAGGAATGGACCAATGTTATCCAGGCTCATTGAATAAACATCAAAATTTTTAGTCATAAACTACAATTAAGCTACCGTCTTCAGCTACTACCTGTGGCTGCTAACAAGAAACAAGAAATGTATTTGGCGTGGAGAAGATAACTGCCTTGTGGCACCCCTCAGATAATCCCGCCCTGGGTAGAATGCAATGAAAGGCAGACATGGACTTGTTTTTAAAGTCCCACTTTGTTGCTTGTTCCTTTCCTTGATGTATTTTCATATTTCTAATTTCAACCACCTCCATCTAAATTCTTGTGAACTATTACAGAATTACAACAAAGAAGTAAAACAATTCTCAATAACAATGTAATTAAGCAAAGCTTAACTGAGGAGTCTAGGCAAACTTTTATTATGCTAAATGATTCTCCACAGATGGATGGTGGAACAAAATCAACTGGTAATTTAAAGAACATGAGAATCTTCATGTTCTTGATGCACAGAATCATCCTATATTTAATTATTCCTAAAAGTTCTAGGAAATAAAAAAGATTTAGAAAAAAACTATTTGTACTTTATTTTGGATTATCCTGGTGCGATTTTTGTCATGTTTTATTCTACCTCGAAGTCCAGGAATGGTCTTTTTTTTTATTGCCTTGAGATAAAGCACAAGGTGGAAGGACTCATTCACAAAGTCCACTAAGCTAGTGAGCCAAGAAACACATAGTTGTGTCTTTCAGGCATCCACCTGCAGCTCTGCAAATAAAACCTTAGAAGAGAGCAGTTTATCCTGTCCGCTTACTTGTTTTTCCGTCATTACCTCCACGTGAACAAACAAGGGGGTCCTCTACGAAGGCCTGTGCAACCTTGATTTTCCCATGTTTTTGTTTGTGGAACAAGTTTATATGTATCAATATGGAGCTCCGTTGGAACATTAAAAACCTTTTTTTTTCAGTAAAAGGGAAAAAAAGCAAAGTGATTTCACTGAAAAGGACCACCATGTAAGACGTCTTTCTTGATGCTTCTTTTCTAATTTTTCAAAAGAAACTCTTAGTTGGGAAGTAGGAAAAAACATTAACTTGCACATAAATTCAAAGCTTTACAGCAGGTATCCCTTGTTATTTGTGTCCCTTGAATGCCCCACACATTCAGGAAACTACCTTTGATTCCCTTGAGAAAAACACCTGCAGTTCTATATGTACACCAAATTGCATTTGTCCTCTGCCCCCTTCTATTTAATAGTTTTGGTAGCTGAAAAGCCTACCCTCTTGTGCATTTTTTTCGTTATTTCTCCCCCTCGTCGTTTGCCTTGCACATCAGCCTAGATTTTTTCCCATTGGGTCCCCCCTCTTTTGTGTGAGAAACCAGGTTGTGCTTGTGTGCATGTTTGGGGATGGGGTGGAGCTGGAGGGTCAGCAGCCTCGGTGAGCTGGATATTACAAGGGTACGAAAGAAACGTACGTGTGTGTGTGTGTGTGTGTGTGTGTGTGTGTGTGTGTGTGTGTGTGTGTGTGTGTGTGTGTGTGTGTGTCTCAAAGGGAAAGTGAGGGAAAAGGGTAAAGACAGAGAACAGGCCTCGGGGTTGTTGAGGTCATACGGACAAGCTGAGATGAAGGATAATCTGCAGAGGTCCCTTACAGTGGGTGGTGGGGCCCCAGCAGAGCTCACCTATTCAGACACTGTACCCCCTTCTATCTCCCGCTCTTTTCCTCTTCTAAACTTTCACCTTCAGCTCAGTTTTTTTTTTCTGTCGCAGTCTCTTATTTGTACGCCACCCAGCACAGTTGCAGCTGGATTTCAAAGCTATGTTTAGCAGGCAGATACCTCCGTCAGGCAGGCTGGGATTGAGGAATTCCTGCCTCCCACTCTTTAGGAACAGTTTTTTGCCCCTTCGGGGGCCCCTACCATAACTGCCAGTAGCCTCCTCCTCCATCTCAATCTCCAGCCAGGGTCCTGTTTGCAGATTGAGCCTGACAAAAAAAAGTAAGATCTGTGGGGGTAGAAAGAAGTGGCAACATTAGACAGGGTGTACAACAACAACCACCCATTGAAGCCTTCTTTTTGTCATTTAGTTATCAGAAGGTGAGTATTGGATAACCCGATGAACTTTGAAAAATGCAAATAAATAACACACATGTATGGAGGATTTAAAATAAATCCGAAGAGCACAAGTCTTTTTGCATTTTCAGTTTGCCGCCTATCAACACATCACTGTAACTACACCTGTCTTTCGATTTAGCATGCCTGAACTAATTGGCAAAAAGTAATTTAGCTGTTTGAAAAGGGTTTCTCAAAAGTCAAAGCATCCGTCTATGCAAATATACATGTTGTTTAACCCATAGGAGGACATTATTACAAAACTCTGTGTGATATAGCTGAAGAAAGGATGACTCTCATTTGGCCCACAGCATCACTTTTTCCATCATCTAAGCAGACACGATAAGAAAAAAAAAAAGACATTTCTCACCAAGCTTCACACCACAGCTGTTATCTTTTTTACATTCAAGGTGAAAAACAATCCACTTTGGATTATTTTGCTAACCTAGCACTACTTCATTTATAGACTGACCCAGCTCCAGGTTGATTTAATAAAACATGCTTGGGTAACGTGTTTGACTTATCAGGGTGTCTACCCAAAAGAATGTGTTAAATGTGCTACCAAAGAGTGGGTTGAAAAGAATTACCTGCAATCTGATTGATAAAAAAAAGTAATATTTGCTTTGCCATTTTGTACCTTTGCAGTTTTGATCCTTTCTTGCATTTGTCTGGTACAAAGTGGCGAAGTCTATCACTCAATGATTGTGAAAACCAGCCAAAATAATCAACCAAAATAGATTTGAATGGAGTTTGTAACAGAATTTTTAGATAATATTATAAAATTGAATTACATTGGACACATGAGACTTGAGCATATGTCTGATCCTTTATCTCCATAATTTATGAAAATACCCATGATAACAAGTCAGTTTATACATAGTATGAAATAGTTATATGCATAGGTTCAAAAATTGGTGTACATATTGATTCAGAGCCATCCATTTTCTATTCTTGCTTAATCCTTGTGGGTTGTGGCAGAGAAGAGTTGGTGCTTATTCCCAGAGGTCAACAGGTGAGAAAAAGGGCAAATCCTGAACATTTTCCAGTCTATCACAAGGGAAAACAGGTCAAATAACCATGCATGCCCCCTATGGCAATTTAGAGGTCCCAATTAACCTTACATGCAGTATTTTATTTTTATTTTTCGTGTTGAAGCCTGATTACCTGGAGAGAAACAGCATTTGCATGAAGAGAATATACAAATTCAAACTTCATGCAGAACCCCTTGCTCTCTGATTATAATCGTTAGTTGCAGCCCTAATGTCTACTACAAACGTTTCAATCTGGATAATAAAATGAACACTTTAACAATATTCACCTGTTTATGATTAATTCTTTGGTCAACGAATGAAAATTGCTACCGCTGTTCTGTAGTGTAATCTAAAGTCAATAACACAACTCGCACACATTAACACTGACATAACAACATCCTGTGGCAGAGGTTCATTTAGGTCTGATCAGGTAATTGTATTATTCAAAATGGATCTATGTGAGGAATGAGGGACCTTCTAGTCTCTTCCCTACCCAACAAGTTAGGTCACAATATTTTCCCCCAGTGCTTGGTTAAAAGTGCCTTACTTCTGTCCCAACAACATAAACCCAGCGGTTTTTATGGGGCAAGAACACCTGTCTTTTGAGTTTGCTAGTTGGAACTAGTTGCCAAAAACAATTTGATATGTTTGCATGAGTCAAAATACTCCATGCTGATAATACATCCATGTCTGATAAACGGCAAACCGTCTGTTTTTTGAGAGATTCCGTTCTCAGTTCACAGTTTTGATTCACAGACTGTTATTTCTTTCTTCTGTGTGCCTTTATTAAACACCTAAAATACTAGGATAAACATCATGACATGTTACCTTTAGACAATCTCATTTGATGGTTTCAATGAATTTTATTTTCGCAGTAAAGCAGGTAATTTCTCCGTGTCACCCTGTGCTACTGGTTTCTGCTCAGCCATTTCATTTTTTCCCCCTGGATATTCCCAGAAAAAGAGCTGAGCTTAAACGGGGTAGCATATTTTAGAGGAACGCTGTTCATGTGCTGGACAGATGTTGTGTCTGCCTGAGTTGCACTGGGTAGAAGAGGGCTTCGGCAAAAAAAAAAAAAAGATACATCACCCCACCCCAACCCTTTCCTTCCATCTCTATTTGAGCCACCTCCAACAACATTTATCCATTATATGTTGACAGCAGAGCTTTGCATTACTCTCATTTGTGTTTAACTACATTTTGAGAAGACATTTTCATTCCTTTCAAAGGCAGATTACTTTGTAAACTAAGATCAGACTTCTGAAAATTGTTCTGAACTCTATAGCTTCAGATCAAACAGCAAAACAAAATGCCAAGTATTTCAACTGGATGCACCTTGACTAACAACAACAGGAAAATGATGCAAACAGAAACAAAGTGATGCAGGCATAATGAAGTTCCAAGTAATTAAATATCACATAGATTAAAGCGCAGTTGTTGGATGCAAAGACTTTCTTTTGACTTCCAGTTTAAGTGAAGGCAGTGCTAAACATCTTCACTATAGAAGGGGACAAAACCAAATGTATTACAAAATATGTGATTTTCATTGACAAGCTTTATGTTTATAATGTAACTCGGACCGCGGTGACATAACATGTAGATAAAAAGCAGTGAATGCATTTGTTTTTATTATTCCAATCTTATTTTGTCCGTTGAATTTATTTCTACTGCTTGCAACAGAACGTTTTCTCTATCACTTCCACTTAAATTGCCCAGCACTTCAAAATCACCCCTTTAACAAAGTAGTTATATCTAGACATGAGTATTACCGTTACAAAGATAGCATCATTTAAAAAACTTCAGAGTTTCAAAGCCACATACATTTCCACCATACTGTTTTAATGGTTTAAATCATTTGAATGAGAAGCAAGAGGAAGTGCCAACATTAGTTTTTTCAGGTTGTATGAAGCACATAGTAATATAGTACTGCTCCTCCCCCACTTTTTCTGAGTACTGCTGGTGTTTCACTTTTCCCTCAGTTACAAGAAAGAGAAATTCGGCTGTTTGGAAATATTTATGGTCAAGAAAATCAGTCATGGTCTGGAAACTGAAAGAACCCACCCATCACTCATCAATGTAATGCTGCATAAAATTTAAGTTGGTGCTACCTGAGCAGACAGCCTGACTAATAAACCAGCTAATCTCAGACATGTGTTACTCCATGAAGGCAAAGGTTAAAATGTTATTTATATTTAAAGTTTGCATGTTTAATCTACAGTTCATGTAGTATATGCATCAAATAACAAAACATTTTTTGGATGACATTATTTAATTGTAGTACTCAATATGTTATACTATTTTGATTATGTTATATATTTTTGTTCTAAATAATTGTGTACATACCGTAATTTTCTGTTATTTTCATATAAACTTACTCCAAAGACCCTATACTGGCCCATGTCTAGTCCTATGGTGTGTTCGACTAGTCTCAGAAGTCAGATCTAGAAATGAAATTACACCCAAGTTGAGTACATTTCTTGTTGTGATTTCAGAAATCCCAGATAGAACAACAACGCCTCCTCCATTTGAGATTCTGACTGGGAAAGGTCAGAGTTGGCCAAGGAGCCCCAGATTCTTTTTCCAATAAGAATGCTGTGTGTATAGAATATAATAAAATACAGTTATTAACCAGCTATTAGAGCACATTTTGCTGTACATCTCCTTACGAATACGCTCCTTTAATGTTTGAATGCATGAAATTGAGACAAATACATAGTTATTGGCCTATATTGTTAATAGTATTTAGCCACGAAACAATGAGCAAATTGCAACTAGATCGCACTCAACTAGAGTGTGATGAGACTCCCTAGGTTCTAGGTCTTCACTGTTTGTTGGAAGTTGGAAAACCAGAATTTGGGGGGATTTGTTGTGTGCCAGTAGTTTGGTGAGATAAAAATGCTAGTAGGCAGTTTATACATGCAAAGTTCACTGGGTTTTTTTTTATGCAGAGGCCAAATTGGAAACAGAACCTGGGGCTGGTATGCAATCACCAACTTTACCATTAGGAATTCCAAATAACTTCAGGGGTTGTTCCTATTTTATTCTGGGAACTCTGGAAAAACTGCCTACCGAGCACAAAAAGCGCTCCTAGCATTGTATCTCTTTTGTAAGTTGTTCAATTGTCTTTTTTAATCCTACTTTTATAATTTTGTTGAAATAAACCTAGTTTTAGACATTCTAATATATGAGTCCAGGTTTGCTTGATCTCCCTTGGTAACAGAACAATATTTGTGAATTTATATAAATCTAAATTAAACTTCCGAATTGAATTTCCCTTTAACACCGGTATTTTAACATCTGTTGGTTTTATACAAAACTTTTATGATCGTGCTTTATTTGTCGTATTGTCTATCATGTGATGCCACTTTGCATTGCCTTGTGTATGAATGCTGCTAAATAAATACACTTGTCTTGCCTTATAGCTAAACCTTACAGCCTTCATCCCGCCAAGTCATCATCCTCATCAATTTAATTTCCATAATTATTTTTTAACAGATCCATTTCGCTAACTGTTCGGCAAGTGTCAGAACCGTAGCCTATTCTCTGACCAAAAACACCAAATATTTCGTGAAGGACGAGATATTGCAGGAAGGTGCGATCTGCACTTTATCTAAGGGATCTGGATTCTTCTACCACCGCGGGTGATGGATGGATGGGCTGATGGACGAGGTCAAAGACAAGAATGATATCTACATAAATAAACTTTACAACCTCTTTCCTGTCTCGGCTCTGGATCAGAGGGATGCCGAGGCAGTTAGGTGCTGCACGGACGGAGGGGAAAAGCAGAGAAGAGGATTTCCCTTGTAAATCTAACGTGAGAAGCGAGGGCAGCGCTACCCCCACCTCCTCCCCCACCACCACACTTCCCCTACCGGTGAAGTCAGGACGGGCAGGGGCTCCCTGATATAAACCTTTGGACTCGAATGAGGAAGGGTAAGAGGGAGAGAGAGAGAAAGAGGAGTGAATGAAGGAGGATATTACTACTACTGCATGGACCGGTGCAGCAACAGCAGCAGCAGCACGGAGACGCTCACACAGACGCACAGCAAAACCAAAAGAGGAGCTGACTCGCAGACACCGAACTGTGATTTATTGGACTGATCATTTTTTATCCTCTCTTTTAGAAATCAATTAGCTCTTCTCAAAAAAGTAGGGTGTCGATTATAGGGGTCGGCATTGTATTTCCCCCCCTTTTGGAGTTTGTTACTTGAACTCACCTTGCAGGTACATTTTTGGACCAACGTTGGCACAATAGTCAGGTAAACAAGAAAGGGAGTGATATATTTTGTAAAAAACAAAAAACAAAAGTCACATTTGAAAGAAATCGAAATCACAAATTGTGCCAGTGTAATTAAAATAAAAACCATGCATATGCAGCCACATCTTCCTCGGCAATAAAATTATCCTGTTGATTTTTTGGCGCTCTAAATCAGCTTGGAGGCTTCTTTACAGGAAACAAATAGCGAATCAGAGGCTTCACATGTGTTGCAGAGTAGGCTTTACATGAATAGGAAGGCGGCAAAGTGCGGTCTCTTTATGTCATGCAAAGTGCAGAATTGACGTTTAGCTTTTACTTGGTTCATTTTACCTAAAGATTTGTTGTAGATAAACATCTTGAACTTTCAAATTTATAGTTTGCAGCTATTCTTTATAAAATACAGTGGAATTTAAGTCAGTTTAATTATTTGGCAGTAACGAAATGCACTGATACATTAGGCTATAGTTTATTTTTTCTAAATTGTATGTGTTTCTAAACCAGATTACTTTTAAATGCAGAAAAAGAAAAATGAATAAAATCCGGTTTTTTTATTTCTGAGGAAATGTGTAATCTAGAGTAGGACCTCTTGCAAATAGCTTTTAGACGTTATTTCTAAACAAACCCTCCTTAACTTTGTGAGAAAATGTGGTTCATTAGACTACTGTCTATTTTCCTCGTCGTCATCACAAACACGTGGCCGCTCAGCCCGGTTCGATCCGATGCCCTCAGCCGGCACAAGCGCTCCTTGGCCCGGCGGGCAGACAGCGAGCTGTCCGGGATAGCAGCAGGTGAACCCTGCTTCGTCTCACCCTACCGGCGGCAGCCCCGCGCTCTCTCCCCGGCGCTAAAGCGCCCTCCAGCGGCCCCGTCGAGGACGTCCACAAGTCGGAGAGCGCCCTTCACCGTCGCAGGCGGTCGAGAGGTTTGTCCCGGCGGGTGCGGGCTTGACACCGGGCTGCGGGACATCTCTCCGGCGGGGCGAGACAAAAGAGACAGGGGTGATACCGAAGACCTGGTAGAGGGAGTGGGTGCAAATCCGACATTATTGAAACGGTTGTATGAAAACAACTTTCGAAATGAGGAAAGGGAGTTTAATTATGTCAGCGAAGATTCCCCACACCCGCCTAGGAAGTCCGGTGGTACAGATACAGAGGAGAGAGTTTCTCATGGCTCTCGCTCCAGGGCTCCCCGCAGCCTCGAAGTGAAACTTCTCTACGAGAAAGAGAACAACTCCAGGTGGGAGAAAGTTCCTCTTGAGAGCTCTACGGTTCATAGGGGGCTTCCGGTCCTCCATAGACTGAGGCAAGATCATGGAGCTGGAGACAACCAGTCGTCCACTGTGACTCTGGGGGATGCTGTTGCTACGGCTGACTACTCTGGGGAGATAGAGGAAGCAGATGACGACTCTCCCTTTAACAGCTGGGGCACCCCCTTGCCGAGAGTGCCTCCTTCCTGGATGACAGCCCTGTACTTTAACGGGCACCGCGAGACTCTGAAGGTGAAACTGGCCGAGGGAGTCGAGCTGCCGCGGGACCAGTTCAGTGTGGAGCTGTGGGTGAAGCCAGAAGGCGGGCAGAGCAACCCGGCGGTCATAGCAGGTGGGTGTAAATTATAGTCATCCCTGCATCACAGACACTACTGCCCACCAGCTGTGTAACATAGCGACTCATTTAGCCTAAAAATACTCATGACTATGTATCTCCTCTCACTGACCCAGTTTCTGGACGTCAAGTGACTGATTCATGTTACAAACAGCCTATGGCACCAATAAATGTGCTAACATTTAATCCATGTGAATCCATGCAGATTGTCACAGAGAAACAATAATGTGTTCTCAAAGTTTGGGGAAGCAAATAGTGACAATATTGATGAAATGATTGGATCATTTTTATTATTATTTTTTTTCAAGTTGCTAAACATTTGCTGACTTTTACATGAGCTGTGGGAGCTTGGCCTCCTTTATATGGGATTGCTAATCAGACATGATGACAATAAGGTTAAATGCAAGACATGAATTTTCGAGGAGGAAAATTAGATCTGGACTGATGCACTGGTTTACATTGCATTCTTGCAGACACACTGGCTTTTTGTTGCTGCTGTGTATAGATGTATGCCAGTAGTGACATTTCAAGCTTAATGGGTTTTGAGGTGTCACAGAAGCAGTTTGGGCATTTTAAAAGGTTTGCCACAACTCTAAAAAATTGGCTAAACACTGAGATGCACACTTTTTAACAGTGAAAACACAGTTAAATGTGGTCACACAGCTCCTCTGCACTTCATCAAGGAATGATTGCTGCCTTCAGAAGGTACTGAGCAACGTTGAACTTTGGTGCTCTGAATGAGGCTAGTTTGCCAAAACATGCCAAAATAGGAATCTAGATGCAGAAAGTTGTGTGTAGCGTGTAGCGATGGGGTCATTGTATGCCAACCATAAGTGAAAATATCCTGGTTTTACAGTATCACTGAATTTATGCTAAATTAATGTATAACATATTAACTTATAAACAGCAAAACAACAATTACTTCTTCTGATGAAAAATACTATCAAACATTGATTATTACTGTTATAATGCTGTCAGAAAGCAAAACTTTCTATTAAGACCCTAAATTTAGCACCCATATTCAAATAAACATGCATATTTTGCAAGCCTTTTAACCTTTTTTTCCATTCTGCCATTCTATGAACCATCATTGCCATTGAAAAATGCTGACATAAAGCATTAGCTTGGTCCACATTTCTTTCTTGATCATTACTGTAGCTGAAGAGGACACCTTATTGTTCCCAAATAGCAGACATTAGTGTTACCTCGGGATCCTCTCTGTTTTGTTTTGTTTCGTTTTGGTGGCACTCTTTAAAGTTGCATGGCAGAAGGTAGGGTTCCACATTTTAGTTCAGCACATAAACATTCTGCATATGTTCAGGTTTAAAACAACGCTGTATCCATCTGGTACACGGGCATCCCAAACCAAAAAGGGTTGTACCCACTATTTTCCATAACAGTACAAGTATTGTTACCCTACTGGAAATATGTCACAAGCTGATCAGTTAGCTAGGCTATCTGCTCGGGTATAGCCTGCAGTCAGTTGCTTAAGACAGTGCTTCCCAACATTGCGGGGGGTACGTTAGGGCTGCAAAATATATAGCAGATTTATTGTCATCACAATATGTGTGTGTAGTTTAAATACAGCCAAGCACTCTTCTAGATATTAACATTGCATGTGTCATGAACTCACTCTTTGCATGCTAATATAACATTCATCCTGTTGGACAGGACTTTAAAAATAACCTTTTCAAACAAACCCATGCCTAGTTTTGTGATATTTTTATATCACATGTCCACGATCAGTTTAGTTCATATTTTTGAGTTGCAATGATCAGTGTTTATGCATTAAATTTAAATGACCAAAATAAAGATTTTGGTTTTTTTTCAACTGAAAGATGTTGACAACCAGTTTTGACAACACTAATAATTAGGAAAACTATAAATTAGACAATGGCTTAAGCTGATGATGCTTGTGTTAAATGGACTAGTGACAGTTGATAGCTGTACTTTGTCTCTCTAAACATTAAACTCTATGCATGATATGCTCCCCAGAGGTGCCATACATTAAAAGTAAAATCTTTCACAGCAGTGGAGATTGGGCGCGGTACAAGCAGGCCAGGAACAGACTAACAAAAGAGATCAAAGCAGCTAAGAGAAGCTACAGTGAGAAGCTTAAGAACAGCCTTTCTACTGGTGACACTTCGGCT